>MU264517.1:15000-25385 GCA_020310875.1 Ceratopteris richardii
AGTTTACAACTCTCAGAAAGCAATCAAAACAATGTGTCTCAGATTTTGTCACCAAAGTCAAGGACATTGCAGATCAACTTGCAAGTGTTGGAGAAGAAATTGAGGAAGAGCAAATAGTCAGACAAGTGATCAATGGACTAAAGGCAGATGACAAGTGGGAGAGCTTTACCACAGCAATGGACTTGTACATGGACATCCAAGCACCTGATCTAACAACTCTGATTGGACAACTCTTTACACATGAAGCAAAGATCACAAAGAATGGAGAACAATCAAAAGGTAACAACTCTTCTGCTCTTTATACTGATAAAAAGGTAAAAGACAAAGGTAAAAATAAGAAGGTTGATGAAGAAGGCTCTACCTCCCAAGCAAACTATGCAGGGAGAGGTAGATCATCTAGAGGAAGGAGCAGAGGAGGTAAGTCAGGTAGGGGGAGATCCTACAATCAATCTCCATGCAATATTTGTGGCTTGTCTAACCATACCACAGATGAGTGCTACAGAAATTATAAGAATCAGAGAGGAAGAGGCTACTCTAGAGGAGGATACTCTCAAGGCAGAGGCAGATTTAACCAATCTCAAGGCTACCATGGCTACAACAATAATTATAACAACAACTACAATCACAATAGCAACTATCAAGGTGGATACAGAAATAGGAAAGACTACAACAATTATGCAGAGGAGCAAGATGATTCCTTGTTGATCATGAACATGACATCTAAGTCAGGTATCAATGATGATCACTTATTCTATATTGATTCAGGTTGCTCTAATCATGTAGCTGGAAATGTTGCATTACTTTCTGATTTGGAAGAACCCAAGGGCAAACATCAAGTGCAGACAGGTGATGACACTAAACATTCAGTTATTAAAGTAGGCAATGTCAAAACAAGTGATGGTAATCAGAATTTATTAAGCAGAGTGTTGTATGTTCCAACAATCACCAAGAATCTGATGAGTGTAGGTCAGATTGTGGAAAAAGGTCTACAGGTCAGATTCACACAACATGGAGCATATGTGGAGGATCCAAGACATGGATTCAGAAGAATAGCAAAGGGAGAAAAATCAGGTAGGTTATTTACTTTTGAGCTTGAAGACACCAAAAACATTGCTCTGTACAATTACAAGGATCAAACGCTATCGGAATTGGAGATTTGGCACAAGAGGTTAGGTCACATTGGAGAAAGGACCTTAAAGCAAATGTGCAGGGATCAATGTGTGCTTGGGATACCTAATATATCCAAGCAACACATGATATACAAGTGTGAGGCTTGTCAATTCGGTAAGTCACACAGGTTGCCTTATACCAAGAAAGGTTTCATGCATAAAGATTATCTAGAATTGGTGCATACAGATGTTTGGGGACCTAGCAAGGAGCCATCCTTATCTGGATCAAGGTATTATGTGTCCTTTATTGATGATTATAGCAGGTGGACTGTCTTATACTTCATGAAACATAAAGATGAAGTATTTAATTGTTTCAAAAGGTATCTTGCATTAGTTGAAAATCAAACAGGTAGACATTTGAAGAGGCTAAGGTCAGATGGTGGTGGAGAATACTTCTCCAATGACTTTGAAGATTTCTTGCAGGAAAGAGGCATCAAGAGGGAGATTACTACAAGGTACTCACCTGAACAAAATGGGGTAGCTGAAAGAAGGAATAGACTCATTGTAGAAACAGCGAGGTCTATGCTTAATGAAAAGAAGTTGCCAAATTATCTTTGGGCAGAGAGTGTATCTACTGCCACATATTTAATTAACAGGTTGCCATCAAAGACACTTGATGGAATGACACCCTATGAGGCTTGGCATGGTAAGAGACCATCTCTGGATCACTGCAAAATCTTTGGGTGTGTTGCATATGTGCATATTCCCTCACAGGTAAGGGGAAAGCTAGACCCTAAGGCTGAAAAGTGTATCTTCATTGGTTATGACTTGAACCAGAAAGGGTACAGATTCTACAACCCCTCAAACAAAGGCTTCAAGGTAAGCAGAGATGTCATCTTTGATGAAAATGATTCATGGTATGAAAATGAGTGCAGGAAGGTTAGTCTACCTTATGACATGGAAGAAGACTTTCCCAAGCTTATCAGGCAAGAACCAATTCAGAAAGAGGACACAAGCTCAGATGATGAAGACACCATCAACATTGAAGAGTTCAAGGCCTGGAAATCCAAAGGGAAGATGAAGATGAAGCAACTTGAAGATAATCCAGAATCCTCAACTCAAGCTATGAGGAGATCTTCAAGAGAAAAGAAGAAACCTATTAGGTATGGGTATGATACTTCACTTGTAACCAAGCACTCTGTATATCTTGCAAAGGATCTCTTGAATGAAGAACCAGGTACATTTGAAGAAGCAATCACTAAACCAGAATGGAAGGAAGCAATGGATGAAGAAATGCAGGCTCTCAAAGAGAGTGACACTTGGGACTTAGTACCCAAGAAAGAGTCTATGAAGGTGATAGGATCCAGATGGATCTACAAACTCAAGAGGAACTCAGATGGTACAATAAACAGGTATAAAGCTAGGTTGGTAGCCAAGGGTTTTGCACAAACCCAAGGCATTGATTATGAGGAGACATTTTCTCCGGTGGCCAAGATGCCAACTATCAGAGTTATGGTGAGTATAGCTGCATCCAAGAATTGGAACATGTACCAATTGGATGTGAAGAATGCATTCTTGAATGGATGGATATCTGAAGAAGTCTACATGGCACAACCACCTGGCTATGAAGAACCTAATAAGGTAAATCATGTTTGTAAGTTAAAGAAGGCTCTGTATGGTTTAAAGCAGGCACCTAGAGCATGGAATTACAGGTTGACAACATATCTCCAAGATCAAGGATTTGTGATGAGTAAAGCAGACACTTCTCTGTTCATAAAAAGGAGCAGTACAGAAGTAATATATTTATGTGTCTATGTTGATGACATCATTATTACAGGAAATGATGTTCAGGGAATTAGACACATCAAAGGACAGATGATGAAGGAATTCAAGATCAATGATCTTGGATTATTGAAATACTTCCTAGGACTTGAATTGATCTACACAAATTCAGGTATCTATATTACTCAGAAGAAGTACATACAGGACATGGTCAAGAAATTTAATTTGCAGGAAGCTAAAGTCTCAAACATTCCTATGGAGGTCAACCACAAACTCAGTGCACATGAAGGAGAAGAACTCAAAGATATTACAGGTTACCAAAGTTTGGTAGGTAGTTTAAATTATGCTACCTTAACCAGGATTGATATATCATATGGTGTTAGTGTGCTTAGCCAATTCATGCACAAACCAAGGGTACCTCACCTAGAAGCAGCTAAGAAGGTCTTGAAGTATCTAAAGGGAACTCAGAACCATGGTTTGTACTTTCCTTATACATCAGATATTGATATTAAAGTGTATTCAGATGCAGATTGGGCAGGTTGCAAGGATGATAGGAGAAGTACATCTGGTTACATATGTTTTGCAGGTGATAAACCAATTTCTTGGTCATCCAAGAAACAACCCACAGTAGCTTTGTCATCTACTGAAGCAGAGTACAGAGGACTAGCAAATGCAACTCAAGAAGCCATATGGTTAAAGCTTTTATATTCAGAACTAGGCCTATACACAAGGCCACCAATCATATTTGGTGATAACACAAGTTCTCTTCACTTAGCAGCTAATCCAATATATCATGCCAGAACCAAACACATAGAGGTTCATTACCACTATGTGAGAGAGAAGTTGCTTAGTAAAGATATTCGGTTGACTTATGTGTCTACTGATATACAATGTGCAGATTTGCTTACTAAAGCTCTGGATGGAAGCAAGCTATGCAGATTTAAATCCATGATTGGATTGCAGGAAATAATTGAAGACTAAAGATAAAGACTTGAGCTAAAGACTTGAGCCAAAGTGTTTGGCTTGAGGGGGAGCTGTTGGTGCAACACAAGCCTTCACATTTGGCTTGGATATCTACTTTGAAGACCATACATGACGCGAAGATCATAGGAACTTATGCCTATGAGTTCTTACCTGTTTATCTCTTGTAAAAAATATAAATGACTTGGCGCATCATTATGCAATCACGCCGAATTAATTGGAAGTCGTGAAAAGGCGGTTGATTGATCGAGAGAATATCTCAATCAACTTTTTTAGGTGAGAGATTTTAGGAGATTGATTTGAATTCTAATTCAAGTCATCACTCAATTCCTATAAAAGCTACAAGAAAAATGTCGCGGTGTGTTCTTCAATCATCCCGAGGCGCTCCAATAACCCCGAAGCATTACCGTATCAATCACTGAGTGTGTGAGGTCTACTCTATAGTCTACACTTCTGAGTACCATTGAGCTATGTTTATCATGCCAGTGGGAATGTACATTTACATGATCTAATACAAATACTTACATTCATTTACTCTGTGATTCTCTGAGTCATTATCTTCAAGTCTCTCAACCTTGAAGAAGTATATCTCAGGATCTACTGAACCAAATCAAGCGATTCAAAGCTTGATAGATTCAGCTCTAAGCATATCACAAACGTACAAAGTTTGAAGCAACTTGATTCAGTCAATTTCAAGAAATTACAGTCAAAGTGCTCACTGTTGCAGTTCTTACGGTAAACTAGTAATTTTCCGGTAGAAGAACGAAGTAGATCTTGCAGAGTAATGCAAAGTTTCTTATGAGAGATAGCTCACTCTATAGCTAGACATCTCTACTTTTAGTTGATCAATCTTTCCGGTGGAAAAGATATCTATACACTGCACAAAGTCTGACCGAAAAGAGACTGTCTGAACTAGAGAAGTTTTTTCTTAAACTTCAGAAAAAGCTCTGTTAGTTAAGAGAGTTCATGTGTCACTTACTTACTTCATGTATGTTCACTTGAAGTAATAATAAACAAAATTATAGTTCATTCCGGTACAATTCTGGTACAATTACGGTGACAGTACAGTGGCAGTCTGGTGAAATTTCGGTGAAATTTTTTCCAGAAAAGTTAGAGCACAGTCTTATATTTTTCCGCAAGGCTCAATCCTCATCGCATCATCAAGGAGTAGAAACAAAGAAAAAAATCAAAGAGGGCTGGTGCAAAGCAGGATTAGCAGTACCAACTCAATCTTCTGAGTGCATCCAACCATCACTCCCAACAATGACTCACAGCTATATGTATTTGTACCTTGACCCTAGTAGGCTTGTATTTTGCATAGTTGCAAGATGGGACCTTTTGCAGGAAGTGATTGTTGACCCACACAAAGTGCCATGTCAATGGAGGCTCGGTACAAGGACTATGCATATGCTTAGAGCCCTCTATACAAGGCATCCATAGAGATGCATGCGTTGACTTGTCAGTTGAGGCTTGGCCCAAGGTAGATGCATGGAGTGGAAACCTTCACTTGGAAGTATCCGTTCGAGTGCGCATGGTGCTAAGCCTCATAGACGTCATGAAAGTTTACTTTCTTTTGTACATAGTCCAATAGTGGAGAGCAAGCACCATTATGGACTCCATCATGAGATAATTTTTTGATCTTATAAGGGACATGAGGCCATTGGAGTTGTCTTTTGCCAACTGAAGTTATGGTGAGTCCTCATTTCTCATTCCATGGTGACAACTCATGAGCAAGTTACTCCACTTCTTATGGAACTAATCCACATGTAGTATGCATTAGTAGAGGGTACTTGTTAGTGCCCTAGAAATCCTTGGTAGGGGATTTCCTATGCATATAGGAAAACCCATGTGCACACATCGTCCCCAAAGAACAAACTTAGTATGATGGAGACTATGGAGGCTATCTTAGGAGAGGAGGATCATGCCTTCAAGGGTAGGGTGATCATGGATGGCTTAGCCATTTGTATACCTATGCAACACAACAAGATTGGATCTCGATTTTGGTGGAGGATGTTGCAGATGTTTCCCTAGTTGGTAACCCTCTTCATGCCTTACATGTATTGGTAATAACTCTATGGGTATTTACCCAAAAGACTTCACCCATATTAGTTCGCTCCATGGTTGTGCCTATAGATAGTATATGGATATACCTAACATACTTGTCTTGTATACAATTTGATTAGGTGAGGAACCTTCCACTCTTGTAGCTTGCTCTTGGTAGTCCCTCCTTGGTAGTCCCTCACATCAGGTGAGGGTGTTGATGCATCCACGTGAGTTGCTTACTAGTTGCTACTAGACTCACAAGAAGCGTTTTGGGCCTTCTACATGGTTTTTTGTAGGGATGCAAAAGCTCTACAAAGGAAGATGAGAAAGCATGAAGATGACCTTGCACTTTGTTGTCTTCTATGCAAACAACATAGCACTATGTTGTCTTCAGATCATCCTATTTCACAACTGAAGGATGGGGTGTACCTTAAGGATAAACTGAGATTCTAAGGCATCCAAAACTAATATGAGCAAGGTGTTATCTTTCAAAAAATGTGGGCTTTGATGGATCACAAGCATAGTAAAGAGGGTGTCATATGAGTTAGATTTACATCAAGAAATCAAAGTTCTTAAATTGCATACAAGTCACTTGGAGAAGTGGCTTGTTGTGGAAGATTTGGTCGAGGTCTCAAGAGGAGATCTACATTCTAGAGTACTATATCCAAGGGTCGCAAGCGAGCTTGATTTGCCTCAAAGAGTCACACTACATGTATTGTATATGAGCTTCTTAAAAAAGTGGCTCAAGAAAAATGATCTAGTGATACTTGAGGATATTGGAAGTGGGGTGGGCCTTAATAACAATATTAATCACAAGTTTATAGGATCTTCCAAGTTCCAACACATGAACCTTAGCATACACACCTTAATACCCAAAAAAGAGATAAGTAAGAGATAGAGATAGAGATAGTGAGAGATGAGTGAGAAAGAGTAGACTAAAGCTAGAATGCTTACCTACACTATTTTGATTATGAATATCAAATTACAAGGGAACTAGATACAAGAATGTGTGTGTAAAGTGACTAAGGGATATGAAGAGTATGTGTATGTGAAAATGTAGAGAATATGAACAGTTTGGAATTGTGTTACAGCAAACCCTAATTCAAAAATCAGGGTTTCAAAAACAATAAATCAAAAACTAGTGACTGACTGATATAGACTTGCTACTCACAATAAATCAACAAGGATGCTGATGGTTGGCTGATACAAACTCCTACAGAGCTTCACCAAAGGTAGAGCACATCTCCTCCAAGTGTAGAAACCTCCTTCGAGTACAGCACTCTAGCGTTGATCCTTGGATGATGCTTCGACAATGAGCCAAGGCCTTGTATACATAGCTTTAGCAAATCCAAGCAATAGAAACTCAAAAGCATGCGAAAAAACTTCTAAAAAGTAGCTATAGTAAAATTTTGCCATAGAATTTATTTTTCGCCAATTTTAGCTTTTCAGAAGTAAACGTTCGACGGTCAGCTTATTAAGTCTTTAGCTTGACAATTTTATGTGCATTTCGTGTTTAAATAAACCTATTCATTTTGGTTAATCTATCCACGATTAGAAAGATTAAGTCATGCCCTCTCTATCTCTTAGGTAATCCTGCTATAAAATCCATGGAGATACTCTCATTTCCCATTGGGAATATCCAATGGATGGAATAGATCTCCTATCCTCAATCTCTTAGCTTTATTGACATTGGATGTCCTTATGAAGTCAAGGCAAGTAAAACTAACTCTTGACAAGATCATAAGTCTTGTCAACTCATGGGTGTCCCACACTAGGTGTGTCATGACACTCATGCAATATATGTCGTCTCATCTCAAAGCCTGTACGGACACACACCTTACCTTTATACGATAAATATCCATCATGGATATTGTAGTTCTTCCACTTGAATTGTTCTTGAGTACCCGTCGATACTCCATCCTCATTGGAAGCCCATGTGTAAGGATCCCGTTTCTCTATGGCTTCCCAAATCTCGGAATATGCACGATCAAGCCTACATTTCCCTCTAATGAACTAACTCGAAATTAACCCCTGAGTGATCTTAGTAAAACACAATCCATTGTGCATACGCATAGAGCTAAGTGAATCAACCACTACATTATATTTCCTTCCTATGCCTAAGCTCATAATCAAACTCCTAAAGGGTCTCTGCCCAACAAGCTTTACGATCTTTAAAGTCTGTTTGATTAAAGAGCCACTTTATGCTTTCTTGATCAAACACTACTGTAACCTTAGCACCATGTAAGTAATGATGCCATTTCTTCAAGGTGTGGACTATTGCATACAACTCCTCATATATAGATTTTTCTTAACATGTTCTAGCTTTTTGCTATCAAAAGCTATTGATCGACCATCCTGAACTAAAACTGCTCCTATAGCAAAATCACTCGTGTAGGTCTCAACCACAAAGGATTTATTGAGATCCACTATATGTAAAAGTGAATTTGTCGCAATCTTTACCTTCCACTTTTCCATACTTTGTTTCTGTTCGTCTCCCCAATGAGAGGTTTTCCCTTCCCCTTTAAACGGTTCCATCATCAGGACATCAATTTTGGCATAGTTCTTCATGAATCTACGATAGAAATCTTACAAACTAGGAAGTTCGGAAGCTCTTCCAGGTTTTTGGGATGTGGTCATTCCGTAATAGCCCATACTTTATCAAGATCCATTTGGATTTCGTCTCGGGAGACTATATATCGAAGATATCATGATTTGGTTAAGCTTCATGGTAGTGTATACGGGACCATGGTGAGAGTCATGATAAATGACTCCACCACTCATAATTTTATTAATTACACTTTGGTCAAGAAATTGAAGAATCCCCAACCACCCAGTGCACATAAATACATTATATCTATGATGCAAAGTGAGGATAAGAAGATATGTTATACTATGGTGTCCAATTTGGAACTCCAAATACAAGGATACACATATCATATGGACTTTCAAATTATGAACATGGAGAGGACAGACCTTGTGTTAGGTAGAAAGTGGCTTTGGGGGTTGGGAGACACACTTATGCGCAACTATTTCAGAATAACACTCTTGAGTTTGTGAAGAATGGAAGTAGATTTTGTATTGAGGGAGAGAAAGAGAGCTCGGCACGTGGAGCTGTATGGCTATGTCTGAAAGGACTTCTATCTAATCTTTCCTCCACATTCATATATCCTCTCCTTTTGTACACGATGTAGTGCTCATTTCGAGAACGATCTCCCCAAGATCCAATCCACTTTTGTCAAACCAAGTTCAAAGTCCAATGACAACGAAGGTTAATTGCCAGCTACCAATGGGGACTTCACACCGAGATACTTACTCAAGATTATCTCCCAAACCTCATACACCTGCCAAGTATTCTCTCTCTCTCTCTCTCTCTCTCTCCATCTGATAAACCACCATGTGGCATGTCACATGGGTGATACATGGCACTCATGTGAGATCCCACATACACTCTTACTTAATGGTGGATTCATACACCCACTCCTTAAGAGTTCCCAAAACCCCCATATAACACTTTCTTCCTGAAACTCACCTAATCACATCAGTACCTCCATATGCAGTTAACACTCAACACATCCCTACGTTCACTATATTTTCTGATTCACACTCCTTACATAAATAAAAGTTTCACCGTAGCACGAACAAGATCCAGATTAGATTCCGCCACACAAATTGCATTGTCGAAAATACATCCTAAGAATCTCTACATGGAATATAGAGTGCCTTACTTTCATCCTAAGTTTTTGACCCTCAAGTGTCTAGATAGAACAGCTCCTAGGCTTTTTCATGAACCACTTATTGGTAATATTTTGAGTAACATGTAGCAATTTCTTCAAAAGTAAAGAAAGGACACAAAAAGGGCAAAACTCGCACTTACGAATACTTGTGAAAACAAGCGTCTGTATTATAAAACGAAATAAAGTTCGTGCATAACCCACGAATCAAGCTCTAAAGATTAGACCTTAATAGTCAGACCTCTACCGATCATGAAACAAGTAAAATGGAACATATTTACTTTTCATTCGAGCAGATAAGTACAAACCGATGCTCTCGTGTGACAATGACTACTCATAAAAAATAGTTTTTGTGAGATTATCAACTAAGATACCACATAAGGAGTCAAAGTGTCAAAACCCAGCACAACATCTGCATATTGTCCTGCATTCAACCAATAGACACGGTTGGCTTGATATAAACAAAGAAATGAAGCTTCACGTGTTCAGCCATATATCATTCACTAACTCTATGTGTTCAGGTGCAGTGCCTATGAGCTCTGCGAGGTCTTGAAGGGTGTATGTCCTAGGGTGTGCGTGTACGGTTGTCAATGAACGTGTGTGTGTGTGTGTGTGTCGCGATGGGGGGGGGGGGGGGGGGGGGGGGGGGGGGGGGGGGGGGGGGGGGGGGGGTGGGGGGGGGGGGGGGGGGGGGGGGGGGGGGGGGGGGGGGGGGGGGGGGGGGGGGGGGGGGGGGGGG
>MU264518.1:0-25384 GCA_020310875.1 Ceratopteris richardii
GATAAATCTAATAAATCTCAATGAAGTGTCCCTGACATATACCGGCATGACCACTATATATGTCAAAGAAGAAAATGTGATACTTGTCATCCTGGATCATCACATGTTGAGCTTGATATCTCAACACTCCCCCTCAAGCTCAACACCATGACCTCTAATCCAAGCATCTTTCGAAACTTCTTTAGCTTCTCTGCTCCAAGTTCTTTTGTGAAGATAGCAGCAACGTGCTCATCTGTTCTCACATAAACAAGATCAATATCACCTGCTAATACCTTCTCTCTGATAAATTGATTCACACCTAAATCTGCAAGTAGCATCTCTATCCATGATGCCTCACATGTTGCCATTGTAGAACCTCTATACTCAGCCTCTATACTCGATAAAGCAACAGTCGGTTGTTTCTCGCTGCTCCATCTAATAGTTGCACCTCCAAGTGAGAATAGAAAGCCACTAGTAAATCTTCTATCTGGAGTACCACCAGCCCAATCTGCATCGGTGTATCCATGAATCTACAAATCTACACCAGCTTCATAAAACGATGCATAATCCAAAGTAGCACTCACATAACGTAGAGTGTGCCTCAAAGCATTCAAATGTGGTTTCCTAGGAGCGTACATAAACTGAGTTTCAAGTTCAACAGTGTAGCTTAGATCAAGCCTCATAATTGTGAGATATATCAAACTTCCCACAATTTTCATGTACATAGTAGCATTTTCCAACGCTTCACTTGATGTAGTATCTAACTTCAAATTCTGATCTAATGGCATAGAAATCCTCTTACAATCAGCCATACCATACTTTTGCAGCATATTCAAGCCATATTGCCTTTGCACATCCATATACCTATTTTTGTATGTATAAACTCAATGCCCAAGAAATAGCACAGCACACCAAGATCTTTCATGTCGAAGTCTTTAATAAGAAGTTTCTTTACCTCTTTGATGCTTTCTTCATTATCACCACCCACAATTAAGTCATCTGCATAGATAGCCACAATTGTGATGTCATCATCACGCTTCCTTGCATATAGTGAATGATCTGCATCACACATAGAAAATCCAATGGTGGTCAGTAATCAGCAATCCTCGCATGCCATGCACGAGGTGCTTGCTTCAACCCATACAAAGCCTCTTACAACCTGTAGACATATTCTGGATGCTTTGAATCTTCATATCCTTGTGGTTGGTCCGTGTATACTTCTTCCTGTAAGTCACCATGTAGAAAAGCATTCTTCACATCCATTTGATGCAATGTCCATCCTTTTGTTGTAGCTAATGCAACAAGTGTTCTGATAGTAGACATTTTTCCTATAGGGCTGAATGTTTCATCATAATCAATGCCATAAGTTTGTGCATATCCTTTTGCTACCAAACATGCTTTATAACTTCTTATGCTACCATCAGCATTGTGCTTTACCTTGTAAACCCACTTGCAGCCTATGGGTTTCTTTCCTTGTGGCAATGGAACCAGATTCATGTATCGTTTCCATAAAGTGAAGCCATCTCCTCATCCGTAGAAAATTTCCAATTGCATCTTCAAAACAAGAAGCTTCAACATCTTGTATTACCTTTGTCATGTAGGCACAATGACGAGCCATGTAACTATCATATGTCAATCGTTGCACTGAATTTCGGATCCTCCCAGATCTCCTTGGTCTTGGGTCACTTCTCCTTGTATCATCTGCATGTGCCTTTCTTACTCTTGGAGTCTTCACCGAGGGCATTCCAAGCTCCTCATCAAGACTCTTTTCTACACCCCTTGAATCTTCATCAACATCTTCAAAACTTGCACATGTTTTATGACTAGTAGAAAGCTTTTCTTTACCTTTCTTGGATGTATTTGATGAATTTGATGGACTAAAATTTTTGCGCAATCTTCCACTCCATGGATTTGAGTTGGAACAATTGCTTGATGATGCATCCGGTCCACTCAAAGCTTGAGATTCTACGCTTGATTTTTCATCATTTTCTTTTTCATTTGGTTCAAGATTCAGTCCTTCTTTGGCATCTGCATAGAAGCTTGACATTTCATCAAATACCACATCTCTGCTCACCTTCACCTGTCCTGTGAGTAGGTTATAACATTTATATCCCTTTTGCTCAAGGAAGTATCCAATGAAGACACACTTTTCTACTTTTGGATCAAGCTTCATCCTCAATTCATTTGGAACATGTACATATACAATACAGCCAAAAACTTTTAGATGTGATAAGTTTGGCTTTTTACCTGTAAACTTCTCTTTAGGTGTAACTTGATGTACAGCAGCAGTCGGAGTTTCATTCATGATGTATACAGCAGTATGAACAACTTCTGCCTAATAACAATGAGACGTGTTCTTCTCAGCCATCAAGGCTCTATGCTATTTCTGCCATATGTCTTATTTTACGTTCAGCAACACCATTCTATTGTGGTGTGTACCTGCATGAAAACTCACCATCGAATTCCATGAGTTTTTGAGAATTGATGAACTCATTTGACATGTATTCATCTCCTCGTTTGCAGATTTGCATGTCATTTGTTTGTGTCAGATCTCTATATCAGCAATAACTCATGCACCCTTTTGCAAAAATGGTTGCATTCATTTTAGGAATTTTCACATTTAAGGTGAGCATCCTACCCACTTTGTTTCCTTTGGCGATCAATCGTCCACCCTGTTTGTACTCTTCTACATATACCCATCAGCATTGAACCTAACTTGTAATCCTGGGTCAACCATTTGTCCAACAAAAACCCGATTCTTTGTTATATTTGGCACATACAGCACATCAGAAAGATGTTTTACCTTTCTATCCTCCATAGACAGTGTTATATTTCATGTATGCTCGATAGAATGTGATGTGTCATCACTTGTTTCAACATATCCAAGAACTAGCAATTTCTGCAAACCACTAAAACCATTCTGCATGATTGGTCATGTGATTTGAAGCACCTGAATCAACGTACCAGGAATTACCATTTGATTTTGAATTATCAGCAAACATCGTATTCATCATATGATGTTGAACAATGAATAGCTGGCAAGAAACAAATGTGCCATCACTCTTAGTAGATAAATCTAATAAAGGCTCAATGAAGTGTCCCTAACATATATCGGCGTGACCACTATACATGTCAGAGAAATGGAAAAAGTGATACATGTCATCTTGGATCATCACATGTTGAGCTTGATATCTCAACACATATGGCCTAAATTGTGGTGGTTGAATAGGTCTAGACTGTCTATTGTAAGGACAATTTTTAGTATTGTGATTAGTGTATTTCTACTCAATACTGCAGTACTGAGCTTGATTCTGTGCTGGTTGTCAGTTATAAATATACGGGGGTGGTGGGGACAATTCCTTGCACACATGAGAAGGATGGTCCCCTCCACAGTCTACACATCTCCTAAGCATTGGCATCCTCGATGGGGGGGTTGGGGTAATTCTTTTGTCCCTGCACACCTAATTTCTTGGCCACTAAGTCTGCAATCTCTTCCACATTGTTGTTCAAACTAGAGATGCTACTAGAATTGTGCTCACCCTTATTCTTCGTTTGGGGGATCTTCAAGTCTTCTAACAAGTTATCTTCCAAGTCTATACACTCCTTCAAGCATTCACTCAAGGTTTGGAATCTCTTTACATAAACTAGCGCTCTTAGAGATCCATTGACCAATCCTTCCAAAAATAATGAGATCATTTTTTGCTATGTAGACTTTCTTCTGTGGGCATCTATCCACATATTGCTTAACCTACTAGCTGCCAGACGAACTTACTTTGTAGGAGACTGTTTGAAGTTGCGAATCAAAGATGAAGAGTTATTTTGAATGGCAGTCTTCGTGAATTCTTCAATCATTTCTTGAAATACTTGTTCCATATTTATGGAACTATTGGATTCAAGTGGTTGGAACTAGGCTAATGTCGTATCTCTGAGAGTCAAACTGAATGATTCAGATTGAACCAAGAAATTTTCCACTTGTTTAGCACAAATCACTTGCTTGAATTCAGCTATGTGATTATAAGGTTCACCCGACCCATCATACTGGCTCCTCATACATTTGGGCACTTGAATTGGTTGCAATCTTCTACCAGGTTCTGGTGGTCTAGGCATAATAGCAATGGCTCAATGTCTCACTTGAATGCCAATTCCCTTGTCTATGTGCAGTCTCTCCGGAATAGGATTTCTATTTTTTGGCTCTCCACTGGATGGGGGTTGATAGTTGGGATTGGCTCCTGGCATTGAAAACTGAACGTTAGTCCTCACCGAAATGCTCTGTTGTTGAGCATACCCGATGTTTTGGTAGGCATAACTTTGGTAAGTTCCTTGAGGTTTTGGGAGGTGGTTCCGTGGTCTCTAGGGGAAAACACCAGAATGCTTGGTATCTTAATCAGGATCTTTCTAGGTCCATAATAGGCTAGTAATTTCTCATATTTCTGTCAAGATAGGTAATTAGAGAGAGTCCTCCGGATCTTGTAACTCATAAATGGTGACAGGGTTGCTACTTTCTCTCCACAAAGATGAAGGGGTTTGTAGTAGTTTCTCCATCCCCGCTACCATATACACATCAGTCAATGTGTCATCCTGACGGATCTTGTCACCTCTCCAAACTCTGTTCACTTTAGACCTACCTCAGGGGGTAGAAATCCTATCTTCGTTATTCTCTCAATTAGGGTGATCTATGTTCTTACTTTCCCATTGTTTAGTTAATGGTTTTAGGACAGTCTGTCACTACATAAATTGCTCCCATTTTGTCCATGTACAATCCTCCTTGATACTTCATGATGGGTCGAGGAACGATCTCCGACTCGCCCACTTTCCTCATTCATGCCATTGATTTGTTTAACCCATCTATGTAGATTGGCAAATTGTGTTGATTGGTGTTCACATACTTGAGAGATGTCCTATATTCTCCTTCAATTATAGACATGAATCTTGCCGAGGGGACATAGCTATGCATGTCTTCAGAAGCCATTCTAGCTTCTTCGTTTGACTCACTAGAGATGTCAGAAAAATGGGAATTGGCACTAGGTAGATTTACACTTCCTGTTGATGATATGACACTACGTCAGCTTCCTAGGACACATCCTGAGTGCAGGTTCATTAACTGATCACCTAAGTGAGGTTAGTGGGTCTCCTTGATTTGTGTTTATTCTAGTAGTTTATTTGCCCCAAATTGATTTTTCTTTTAATAGGCTTTCTAGCAGTTTACAAGTTTCCACAATACACAATTCTTGACCCTCCCCGATACACAATACACAGGAGTCATGATACATGATACCTGAAGCACAAATACATGATATTGAGATCCAAACGATACAAGATACTTGATCTCCGTGATACATGATACTTGAAAGGTCATGATACACGATACACCAGACTCTGGTGATACACGATGCTTGAGACTTGGAGGATACACGATACACAAGAGTAAAACATGATACACGATACTTGGCAAAAAACGATACACGATACTTGATCTCCGCAATACACAATACTCAGGTATCACAATACTAGACCCCGACGATACACAATACTTGGCATAGAATGATACATGATATTTGGGACTTGAGATGATACATGATACTTTGCACAAAACGATACATGATACTTGAGTGTCGTGATACACAATACTCGAATGTCGTGATACATGATATTTAGGCATTACGATACTCAAATTGATGATACATGATATGTAGGTATCGCGATACATGGGGAGTGTAGGTATCAGTGATACATGATACCTGCTAGGTATCACGACACACAGGAATTCAAGTATCGCAATACTTGAACTCAATCGGTCACGATACTTGGACTTATCTCACTCAAATGAAGGAAAATTTTTAAAAAATATATATGAATGTGGTCCTTGTGCACTCCTCTCCATCCCTATTGTTGAAGTACGGCAGACACGGCAAAGGCTGGAACCTTATCAAGCGTGCGAAAATTCGTCGCGCCAAAGAAGAGCTAAGCTAGAGTGATATTAGAACACCTCTATAATTGACAGTAGCTTAGCAAAATTTCCGCCACTCAAGTGTATAAGATTGTGATTTGAAATCACCGAAATCTCATCGGAACTTCACCGGACTGTCACTGGAATCTCACTGTAATTGCACCGGAATCTTACCGGAATCAACTGCTATTCTGATTGTAATTACTTCGCTAAATGAACTCTTCCTGAAGTTTAAGGAAAAACTTCACCAGTTCAGAATGCCTCTTTCCTGTCAGACTTTGTACTGTGTGTACATATCCATTTCACCGAAATCTTTGATAAACTGATAGTAGAGACAAGCTACAAGATGAGCTATCTCTCATACAAAACTTTCCATTATTCTGCGAGATCTACTTCGTTGTTCTACCAGAAAACACGTTTTTTGAAAAACTGTAACTGACCGAAAAATACGTTTACTGAAAGAGCTGTAACTGTTAACTAACTTTATACCGTAACAAGAAAATATTCAAATTTCTTCACATACGAAGAATGCGCGCAACTTCCACATGAACATGTGTTTTCTATTAGAGAAGATGTGTACAAACTAGCTTGGCCTCTTCTTGCTCAAGCTATAGAAACTCTCCTACACTGAGTAGTTTCTTCTTACCATCTCTCTCAGATGAATACCCGACATTTCAGGTTTCTGTTATTCATCTTTACATACGCGATCTCTGGTGTCTTCTAAACCTATTCTTGATTTCTATATGCGCTCTATTCAAAAACTGCGCGCTCTCGCTCTGTTTCTTTTTCTTCCTATCTCATATATATATACAGTTTTTGATCCGTTGTAACAAACTTTTAATTCTGGAAGTTTCTACGCTATACATTACAATTGTGGATTTGTCCCTTCACTAAGGCTTCGATTTTTCTGAATTCTTTGTTCCTGTTTTCCTTTGTCTTTATGTCGTTATGCATAATTAGTGAGTGAATATCCAACAGCTCCCCCTCAATCACTAATTTGCATCCTCCGGTCT
Source organism: Ceratopteris richardii (assembly GCA_020310875.1). Taxonomy (NCBI): domain Eukaryota; kingdom Viridiplantae; phylum Streptophyta; class Polypodiopsida; order Polypodiales; family Pteridaceae; genus Ceratopteris; species Ceratopteris richardii. Next base: position 6,940 of record MU264518.1, read on the forward strand.
TCATATATCTTCCTTTCTTTTATACCTGCCATTTCTTTGAATCTGTTTGTCTTTGTTCCATCCAAGCTCTTCGTTAAAATATCTGCAATCTGATCTTTTGTTGGAGTGTATACAATTTCTATCTCCTTCTCCATTACCTTTTCTCTCAGGAAATGATATTGTATCTCTATGTGCTTTGTTCTTGCATGAAATACCGGATTTGCTGCAAGATACAACGAGATCATATTATCTCCATATATGATAGGTATACCTTGATCAATATCCATGCTTTTGAACAAGGTTTGCATCCATATCACTTCTTTAGCTGCTTCTACAAGTCCTTTATATTCTGCTTCTGTTGACGATAAAGCCACTGTGTGTTGTTTCTTTGAACACCAGCTCACTAGCTTATCTCCTAGGTATATCATATACCCATGTGTTGATCTTCTGTCATCTTGACTTTCTACCCAATCTAAGTCACTGTATGCTCTCATATTTATATCTGATGTAAAGGGATAATATAATCCCTCCTTTATAGTTCTTTTGATATATCTAAGAACTCTTTGTCCTGTAACCCAATGTTGATCCTTCGGACAATGCATGAACTGTGAGAGAACTCCCACTGCATAACTAAGATCCGGTCTTGTTAGTGTAGCATAAATTAGACTTCCCACTAACGACTGATATTTCCTCATATCTTTAAACTCTGCTCCATCATATTTACTAAGTTTATGATTTACTTCAAGCGGTGTTGAAGTTTCCCTGCAATTCTCCATATTAAACTTCTTCAGTAAGTTTAGGAGGTACTTTTTCTTGCGACACATATACACCATGATTTGTATATGTACTTCCATTCCTAGAAAGTATGATAACTTTCCTAGGTCACTGATCTTGAAATCCTTTTCGAGCAGTCTCTTTACCTCCTTGATTCCTTCATCTGAGGTACCTGTGATTATTATGTCATCTACATAAATACAAATGTAAATCATACCTTCATCCGTTCTCTTGATGAGTAGACTTGCATCTCCTTCGAACTTTGGTATCCAAGGTCATTTAGATACTTTACAAGTCTGTAATTCCAAGCTCTTGGAGCTTGCTTCAGTCCATAGAGAGCTCTTCTTAATCTGCAAACATATTCTGGGTATCTGGAACTTTTTAAAACCTTCATGTTGTTCCATGTAAACTTCATCTGATATATATCCATTCAGAAATGCATTCTTTATATCTAGCTGACTTAGCTTCCATCCTTTTGATGATGCTATAGCAATCATTGTCCTTATGGTTGACATCTTTGCCACCGGACTAAACGTCTCATCATAATCTATGCCATGTGTCTGAGCATAGCCTTTGACCACCAGTCTTGCTTTGTATCTGGCTATCCTTCCATCTGCAAGCTTCTTTACTTTATAAACCCATTTATTTCCAATTACTTTCTTGCCATTTGGTTTAGGAACAAGTTCCCATGTCTTGTTCTCTTCCAGTGCGTTGAACTCTTCTTCCATTGCTTCTTCCCATTGCTTCTTACCTTTAGCTTCATCATAGTTCTGAGGTTCTTCATCATCTTTGACCATATATGCATAATTTTTCTGCGTTATGTAAGAAGTATCATAAGAATACCTCTCTGGTTGTCTTCTAGTCCTGCTTGACCTTCTTGGTTCACATTCTTCATAAGTGTCTGAATACACTTCTTCATCTTCATTTCTCATACCTGATCCGATCCTGGACATACTTGCTTGCATATAGTCTTCGTCTCTATTTACCTGCACAACTGATTTCCCTTTCTCTTTTCTTCTTACCTCTTCTTCAAATTCTTCCGTTGTGTGACTTTGATCTGCATACCAGCTTTTCTATTCATCAAATGTAACATCTCTGGAAACAGTAAACTGTTTTGTTAGAGGACTCCATAACCTGTAACCCATCTGCTTTTCATCATATCCAACGAACACATATTTCTCTGCTTTTGGTTCAAGCTTATGTCTTAGTTGTGACGGTACATAAGCATAAGCAACTGATCCAAACACTTTGCAATGATCAAGTGTTGGTTTCTTTCCCCACCAAGCTTCATAAGGGGTCATTCCATCTAAAGCTGTACACGGTAATCTGTTTACCAAGTATGTAGCTGTATTTACAGCTTCATCTGAAAGGTAATTTGGACAATCCTTTTCTTTTAGCATAGCTCGTGCAAACTCAACTAGAGTTCGGTTCCTTCTTTCTGCTACAACCATTTTGTTGTGGTGTATACTTGCAGGTTATTTCTCTCTTAATACCTGCATTCCAAAGATAATCATTGAACTCTCGGGAGAAGTATTCTCCCCCTCCATCAGACCTTAGTCTCTTAAGCTTTCGCCCTGTGAGTCTTTCAGCATATGCATGAAAATGCTTGAAGGTTTCAAATACTTCTGATCTTTCCTTCAAAACATATAATGTTATCCATCTTGTATGAATGTTGGACCCCATACGTCTGTATGAATGAGTTCGAGTACTCCATCATGTTTGAATCCTTTCTTCTAAAATGGTAACCTGTGGGCTTTTCCCATCTGATAGGCTTCGCACTTGTGAATCATATGTTGGTTCTGTACATTTGGTAATCCCAGTACAGACTGATTTGCAATCATAGCTTTAATTCCTCTTTCATTGAAATGACCTAATCTCTTATGCCAGAGATCAAGTTCTGTAATCACCTCTTCACCATGCGTGAGCAACGCTTGACCGATGTTCCCTTGTACTCTTAAAGTAAAGAGTCTACCTTCTTTCTTACCAAAGACAATCTGATTGTATCCATTCTCGGGATCTTCTACAAATACTCCTTCATTTGTAAATCTGACCTGAAAACCTTTTTCAACTATCTGTCCCACACTAATCAAGTTTTTTGGTATTGTCGAAACATAAAAAACATTGGTTAGCAAATCTGCTCCACTCTTGCATTTCACTTTTCCAATTGAATGTACACTATGTCTCGTATTGTCACCTGTTTGAACAGTATGACTGGAACTACCTTTTTCCAGTTCTGACATCAGTTCTATATTTCCTGACAAATGATTAGAACATCCAGAATCAATGTAAAATACCTTTAGATCTTTGTTATCTGATGTGTTAATTGAGTTCATCATCAATGATGTATGACTTTCATTCTGTGTGTCATTTGCGTAGTTGTCCTAGGTGGTGTTGTAGGATTGAATCTGTCCCCAACTTCTTGTTCCACCTCTACCATAGCTTCCTCTTTGATTCTGTCTTCCTCTTTGAAAATTATTCTGATATCTTCCGCTTCTGCCTCTACTATTACTGTTCTGATTTTGATTTGATCCTTGTTGATTGTGCCAACAATCATGAGCCAGATGATTATTTAATCCACAAATCGATCAAGCCTTCTTGTTGATATTCTAACTACCTCTTCCTCTTCCAGAACCTCTTGCTCTTCGTCTGCCAGTGCCTTTACCTCTTGCATAATAAGCCTGAGAACTCGACTCTTCTTCATCTTTTGACTTACCTTTATCTCCTTTCTTCTTGTTCTTCATGTACATTGCAGAACTTTGTCCTTTATCTATGTCTATCTTCAAATCTTGCTCAAACGTTAGCATTAGTCCAAGCACTGATTTAAGTTTGGTACAAAATGATTTAAAGATAGTTCAGTTGAGAGTACGAAAGGTTTCCACCTTTCATCTCCTCTCAAGCCTGTGAGCACTTGCGCTATCAATCTGTGATCTTCGATATCTTCATTTATGGATCCAAGACTATCTACTAGATCCTTCATCTTGGTAACATAATCACTAATACTTTGACTCGACTTCTTTTGAACATTGTGAACTCGGACCATAAGCTAGCCTTCCTAGCTTTTGTAGTATTTTGGAAATGATCTTCCAACGTGCTCCATATGTCCTCCGCTTTCTCTAGACCTCTAATATGCAGTAGTAGATGATCTATAACATTATTATAGATGTAGGCTCTTGCCATTGCATCTCTCTTCTGCCACAGCTTCAAGGCTTCTACTTCTTCTTCCTTTGGTTTTCTAATGTCTTCAGAGGTTGGCTTCTTTTCTTCTCCGGTCACATACATCATTAAGTCCTTACTCATAAGTAAGGCTTCCATGCGCATTACCCATGTGGGATAATTATCTCTGTCCAATTTGTCAATAGAAAGTTGATCTGCCATAATCTTTTTGTTTTTGTTTCTTCTGGTGAGTGTAACGTTAAAGAAGTTTACCTTTTTTAAACCTTTACATTGAGAATGACTTCGGAATGCTTCTTGATACCATTTGTTTTTGAACTCTTCAGCATTCACCTCCTTTTATGAAGTTCTTCGAATTCTCTTGTATCTTTACTTCCGTTTACTCTTTGAGAGTCTTTCTACACTTCAGAATCTTTCTTGTTCTCGTACCTCTTGTGGATCTTTCCACTCTGATATCACTTCTTGATCTTTTCGGCTCTGATGCCACTTATGTGGTTAACCTTGCTCTGATACCACTTGTGGAAGTACGGCAGACACGGCAAAGGTTGGAACCTTATCAAGCCTGCGGAAATCCGTCGCGCCCAAGAAGAGCTAAGCTAGAGTGATATTAGAACACCTCTATAATTGACAGTAGCTTAGCAAACTTTCTGTCACTCAAGTTTATAAGACTGTGATTTGAAATCACCGAAATCTCATCGGAACTTCACCGGACTGTCACTAGAATCTCACCGTAATTGCACCGGAATCTTATCGGAATCAATTGCTATTCTGATTGTAATTACTTCAAGTATATATACATGAAGTAAGGAAGTGATGCGTGAACTTCCTTCGCTAAATGAACTCTTCCTGAAGTTTAAGGAAAAACTTCACCAGTTCAGAATGCCTCTTCTCCGGTCAGACTTTGTACTATGTGTACATATCCATTTCACTGAAATCTTTGATAAACTCATAGTAGAGACATCTAGCTACAAGGTGAGCTATCTCTCATACAAAACTTTCCATTATTCTGCGAGATCTACTTCGTTGTTCTACCGGAAAACACGTTTTCTGAAAAACTGTAACTGACCGAAAAATACATTTACTGAAAGAGCTGTAACTGTTAACTAACTTTATACCGTAACAAGAAAATATTCAATTTCTACACATACGAAGAATGCGTGCAACTTCCACATGAACATGTGTTTTCTATGAGAGAAGATGTGTACAAACTAGCTTGGCCTCTTCTTGCTCAAGCTATAGAAACTCTCCTACACAGTAGTTTCTTCTTACCATCTCTCTCAGATGAATACCCGACATTTCAGGTTTCTGTTATTCATCTTTACATACGCGATCTCTGGCGTCTTCTAAACCTATTCTTGATTTCTATATGCGCTCTATTCAAAAACTGCGCGCTCTCGCTCTGTTTCTTTTTCTTCTTATCTCATATATATATACAGTTTTTGATCCGTTGTAACAAACTTTTAATTCTGGAAGTTTCTACGCTGTACATTACAGTCATGAATTTGTCCCTTCACTAAGGCTTTGATTTTTCTGAATTATTTGTTCCTGTTTTCCTTTGTCTTTATGTCGTTATGCATAATTAGTGAGTGAATCTCCAACACCTATGTGTCCATGGAAATAAAATTCTCACTCTATCCCATCATACCTCTCCAACGATACTGGTCATGGCCCCGATCATGTTTCAAGCCGATTTAATTTGATTTCAACTTGAGAATCCACTTAATCTCAGCTCAATGATAATCTCTCCAAGCTTCTCCACTGATTTTTTGCTCTAGAAGGCTGTAATAGCTCGCGATACCTCTCCCGTGATACTCGTCATCAGAGCTCCACGATACTTGCAGATTACAAGTGAACTACTGAATTAATGTTTCTGGTTTTATACCCCTCGGCTAACCCAAGGTTTAGAGGTACTGAATTGAAAAGTTTTTGGGATTTTGGGGAATCTACCTACCTACTCTTCTTCTACTCTTTCCTTTCTACTCTCTACTCTTACTCACTCACTCTCACTCCCCTAGGTCTAAAAACTTAGTACACACACTTTCCAAGTGCGAAGTAATAAGTGCAAAGAGAAATGACTCACCAAAGCAGAGTACTCACCTCTTTAGGACTTGTACCTCCACCTACAAGCTCTTACCATCATGCAAGTACCTCGGTTGGACTCGTACCTACCCGACAACGGTGCCAAAAAATGTGTGTACCTAAGTGATGACTTATCTTGAACCTAATCGAGTGTATGAAGTATATTAACTATACCATGCAATGGTATAGTTACCATTGCATGCAGATGAGTGCCCTCATTCACATTCATCACTTACTCAAGTGGAAATGGTGTCGTGATACATGAAATAGTAGTAAGCACAAAATCAGACTTTTCTCTCAGCTCCAGACTTGGAATATGGTCAATAGCAAGTTTGTTTCAAAGCTCTCAATGAGACACATTCAATGATGGTACTTTGCTCCGATTCAGACAAACTTGCTTCAAGTTATGGTCAAAAACTAAGTTGTGCAACTCACCTAGTCTCATCACACACCTCCTCAAGCTTCACACACATTACACACTTCAAAAAAGCAATGAAATAGGTAGAAAACACTTCCATGCACTCTATTCAAGCTACAATCACACATGCAAGCTCACAAGCAACAAGATAGAAGAGGAAGAAGAGGCAATTTGAACATTCGAGTTTTCCTTTACTCACAATGGCAGAAGTCTTTAATAAGCATCACCAAGTGACTTATATACATGTGCCCTAAAAATGGTCCTTTCACACAAGAGACTGACACTTTTATTGGAAAACTCTAATCTCCTGCTATGTTACAAGGATTATGATACAATGTTTGGGATTTATGCATCCAGAGGACTCCTCTAATGCATTTACATGGCTTCGTGAGGTTTTCATAGACATTTGAAGATGAAAATTGATGCCCATAATTGAAAACTTTTTGGGGGCTTCCGTTTTGTGTCCCTTTTCTCTGCAACACTCTCCCCCTCTTTGTCTCCGTCGTCCCTTGATAGGCTTTGCTGTGATAATTCGGGTTGCCATGCATGCATCTAGTGACTAAGAATGTGATTGTCTTAGTCACCCGTTTCAACTTTTCAGCCTCTACCTCTTTCTAACTTTTGGCCTTCGGATAATTCTTTGTTCTCACACAATTGGCCCTATTGTATTGCTGAAGCATCTTTACTTCTTTTCATTGCACATGTCTAGTGGCTAAGAAGGTGATTATCTTAGTCACTCTTTTCTGCTTTTCACCCTCTAGTTGTTGGAAGGATCTTGTTTACTTCTTTGTTTGCATTCCTCCAACCTTGTTGCATTGCTGAGGCTTGTTTATTTCTTCTCAGTACACACACCCAGCAGCTAAAAATGTGACTGTCATAGTCATCCTCTTCAACTTTTCAGCCTCTTCCCCTTTCTAACTTTTGTTCTGCGAATAAATCTTTGTTTTCACTCTTCGATCCCTCCTTCCTTCGTGTTGCATCCTGATGCGTCCCCCTATGGGGCTTTGGGTAGAGAGTGGTGCTTTCTATTGAGCAGTTTTTCTTTTTTATTTTCTTCTTCTTCATTTTTGCTTAATTTTCTTGCCTCTCCTACCACATTAGCCAATTTATTTGTTCAAGTGATTGGCAAAAGATGCAACCCAAATTATGGGCGATTTGAATGGGCTAAAGCATTAGAGTATGTCTTTGAGAGTAATCTTGCAATTGTGTTTCCTTATTTCTAAAATTCCAGCGAATCACATATATTTGGCCATTGTTGAGTCCATTTTTCACTTTCATAAATGAGTTCATAACTTATGTTCCCAATGCAAGTAGTAGAAGAAGAATTAGGAGGCTACCAATGAGTTAGAATACTATGGGTCAAGAGCACACGGACCATTGAAGAAATATGAGGCTACAAGAATAGATGAGCACTTAGAGAATCCCACTCAAGAATCGCCAAAATACAAGTACCAAGAACTAGTGGAAGAATTCAACACAAGCCAAAATAGAAAGAACCATGTACCACTAAGGGTGGAGGTGGATTTTGTTATTCCAAAGTTAAACAAAGATTATTGTGACCTTGCTTCAAAGGAAAATTTTGCAACCTCCCAATGTTTGAAACCTCGAATCTCATTTAGCCCCATTTTTAGAAGAACTATATGACATACTCTCCCCACCTCACTGACATTGCTAGATTCTTGGCTATTTCTTCAAATCATTTCTAAAAATTGGATTAGTATTCTCTTTGTACTCAAATGCAAGAGGATTCAATTAAGGAAGCGGCCAAAAAGCAAGTGGATTAGTTTCAAGTGAATACTATGGATATGCAAATCAATAATCACCTCCATTACTTGAAGTCGCAACTCAATGATTTGATAATTAAGCTAAAACTTGAGTTATAAATGTAGGTTACTTGGAAAAAGTTCATTCAGATCTAGCACGTCGGAAGAAACAAAGAAGGAGAAACAAAAGCTAGAATAGGAGAAGCAATGGTTAGCGGCCAATATGATGACCTTTTGGTCAAATATGTCAATGTCAACATTATTATTCACGAATCAAAGCACCTAGTAAAGCACAAAAATGGCAGAATCACCGAATTGGAAGTAATATCTAAGATCGTATCCACAAGAATTGGATAAGAAGAAAAGATCACCGGATTAAGGAAAAATGTGAAGGATATAGAGGATGCACAATTGTTTGCAAATTCAAGATGATTATAATAAGGTGTGATTCATCTTCTCCATATGGCAAGCAAGAGTGGAGAGTGGGACTATTGATCCCATCATTTTTTTAATCTTAGAATTTTTGGTGTTATATTTTCATCTATGTATTCTTGATATGCATATTATAAAATATGTGAAAAATTCATGAATACCATAAATTCTAGAGGAAATTACGCCCATTTTTTACAAGTTTGAAAATAAAGTGAGAAAAAATTACATACATTAAGAAATTTTAGAGTGGTGTTTTCATCAGCATATCATCATCAAAAAGTGAATTTACAATATTCAATGTGATATATAAGATTTCATTGTGTTATATATGTAAAAGGATATGTAGTCGAAATTAGCCAAACAAAGGAAAGGAACATAAGTAACACCCAAGATATCTTTGAATTCTAGTACTATATCTTCGTCTATGTATTCTTGATATGCATAGTTTAAAATATGTGAAAAAGTCATGAATGTCATAAAGTATAGAGGAAACTAAGCCTTTTTGTTTACAAGTTTGAGGTAAATTGCGGCAATTTACATATGTTGAGAAGTTTTCAAGTGGTATTTTGATCATATACAAGCAAGGGGAAAAAACCTCCTAAAGAAGGAAAAAAGTGCCTTGACAGTCCTAGTGTGTTCACTGTTGGTGCAGACCAATCACCAATTGAAGATTTGAAGCAAAGAAGATGGATACATTCACAGAGTAAAAGACATGTACACATATGTACATTAGTTAAGACATAGGTTACATATACTTATGCTTTGATAAAAAGTCTGTACATATTTGCCTATAAATACTTTTGAAAAGTGTCGGGGCATTGAGAGAAGACAAGGAGAGACAATAGGAGATCATGAGATTTGTGTATTGAGAAGTAGAAAATGTCATTAGACATGTGTGAAGTGAGTTGAACTCTCCATCCTCACTCAGTTGTAATTTCTGAGAAATAGAAGGAAAAATTGCGCCCGATGTTTCTGTGTTTTCTCTCTGTGTGATAGATCTTTTGTGAATTCCTTTTGGAGATATCTAAGTCCATAGTTAATCAATCTATGGCTAGAGTTTGAGAGTCTAATTGTGATCAGGCTAAGAGAATTGTGTGTAGGAACATTTGCATGTGAGAAAGTACTCACTGGTTCCTGTAACAGGCGCAAATTTCGATCTTAATGATTTGATCATTTCTCACTCCACAGTTTAAAGTTTTGTGCAAGTAAGCACTTAATCTTTAAGTTGGAAGGTAAGCTACTCGTGGCTAGAAGCATTTGCTTAAACGGGTTTTATACTGAGAGAATTGAAGTTAAGAAGTTAGGGGTGTCCAAATCAACTTCTCAGAAGTGCAGATTTAGACATAGCTGACTTGGTAAGTAGATTTCTCAATATCTACTGAACCTTTTGAAGTAATTTGACTTGGAGAAGGTGCGCAATCTTTAGGCGACACCTTGTGCAAAGTTTCATCAAAAACTTTACACATTTACTCAGTCAATGAGCAAGATCTATGCAGCAGACTTTCTGAGAAAATTCCTTCTTCACAATTTAGTCAAGAAATTGATATTTAGTCATTGATAGCTTAAATTGGTGAAGGTTTTGACTTACTCTTGATATAGAGGTGTTCTAAATTCAAGAGTAGGTTGTTCTTTTGGAGATTAACACTCTCCATCATTCACACACATCACTACAAAAGTATATCAGCAAAACCCCCCTAGGAGAGTGATGCAATGAACAAGGAGCTAGCACTCATGTATAAGGAAGTGCCAAGCTGTATGGAATCAATCCACAAGAGGAAGTGGGCCCAAAGCTTTGTGGAAATCTTAAAACTTCTCCCTGGTCAGAGCCTTTGTGAAAACATCTGCAATGTTCTCCTGTGTGGGCACATATGCCAAGTTGATCTCTCCAATAGAGAACCTCTCCCTCACATAATGATAATTCATCTCAATGTGCTTAGTGTGAGCATGGAACACAAGGTTCCTCGCAACTACCAATGCGCTCTGACTGTCAGTGAAGATGGTGGTGGCAGAAGACTTACCAACACCCAAATCAGCCATAAGATGTCTCAACCACACACACTCAATAGTCGTTGTGAAAGTTTCCATATACTCAGCCTCACAACTAGAAGTGTTTTGATTAACCAAGATATACATGAGCTTCCAAGCATGAAGCAAACACCACTAGTGGAAACACAAATGTCATAGAAACCAACCCAATCACTGTCAGAACAAGCATGCAAATCTAGCGGTAGTGATCCCCACTTGGGATAAAACAATCCAAGTAGTCAGGTACCACTCAAGTAGCAAAAGATGCACTTAACCACTTGCCAATGCTTCACACCTAGGCAATCCATAAATCTGCTCATCTATGAGACAAAAAACTGAATATCTGGCCGAGTAATGCATAAATAAATCAAGCATCCAACAACCTGATGATAGAGAACAGCATCAAATGCATCTCCAGCATCACGAAGACTAACCGTAAACTTGTCTCCATAGGAGTGGCAATGCTTATAGTCTTCAAGGCCAAAACACTGCAATAATGTGTCAATATATTTCGTTTGACACAAATCCATCCTACCATCAACTTGCATAAAATGAGTGCCCAAATAATGATGCAAATGCCCCAAATCAGACATCTCAAATGAGGCATGCAAATCAGCCTTAAAATCAACAATATGCTTCTCAATAGGACTAGTGAGCAGCATGTCATCAACATAGACAACAATGATTAGAAGCACATCATTAGCATGCTTAACATATAAGGTGCTCTTAGTTGGACTGTTCTCAAAACCATGTGCAATCAGATAGGCATGTATCTTTTCATACCAAGCACGCGGTGCTTGCTTTAAACCATATAATGCCTTCTTTAACCTGCACACCTGGTTTTCATGCCTGTTTTGCACAAAGCCATAGGGCTGAAAAATGTACACTTCTTCATGCAAGTCACCATTCAGAAATGCAGTTTTAATGTCCAACTGATGTACATTCCAACCATGATGGGCTACAAGTACATAGATGCCACAAACAGTAGTCATACCACATGTACGTGCAAAGGTCTCATCAAAATCAATGCCTCTTTCCTACACATAACCCTTTGCAACAAGCCTAGCCTTATACCTGTCAATTGTTCCATCATGCTTACGCTTTATCTTGTACACCCACTTAGTGCCAATGGCCTTCTTGCCAGGAGGCAAGTCACATAAAGACCAAGTACCATTCTTCATTATAGCATCATATTCAGATTGCATAGCATCTATCCAGTTTTATGAATTTTATGCTTCATCAAATGAAATAGGCTCATTCTCATCATCGAGACTAGATGCAGCTATAGCATAGCAATCTGATGCAAAAGAGGCACTATGAGAGCCCGAATGAGTACAGTATGATAGAGGTGCATCTAATTTGTTGTCACACTTTGCACGAACCATTTTAGCATAGTTTTTGCCTGCTCAATATCAGCTCTCTCATCAACAAGATTTGCATCAGAAATGGAATGATCTGCATTATCACATTTAAACCTACAAAGGCTAAGAAGTTGCCTCATTAGGAACAGCACTAGATTGCCCACCTATAAAAAGAGGCAGCAAAGTATCATACATGTATTTGGAGCTAACAGATGTCTCCTTAGTACATGAAAGTAAGGGTTAAATAGCATCTTCCACAAAAACAGCATCACGGCTAACCAAAATGCATTTAGTCTGTGGATGATACAGACGATAGCCTTTGCTTTCAGAACTGTACCCAACAAAAATACATTTTACTGCTTTATCATCCAATTTTCCGTGATGTTGTTCAAGCACTAATGCATATGTCAAACAACCAAAAACATGCAGATAAGCAAGAGATGGCTTGCAACCATGCCAAGCCTCATATGGAGTGATAGACTGCAGCACTTTAGTGGGACACTTGTTAAGTACATTTGATGCACACATAACAGCCTCAAGCCAGAAACTATGTGGTAAAGCCTGACTCTTGACCATACACCTCGCCATCTGCATGAGTGACATGTTCTTCCATTCAACAACTCCACTCTGTTCAGGTGTATACGGCACTATACGACGTTTTATCCCATGTTCAGCGAGACATGCATTAAAGTCAAAAGACATATACCCCCCCCCCCCCCGATCAGAACGGAGGGTACCCATTTTACATGCTGACAGATTTTCTACCAAAACCAAAAGACCTGCACACATAACAACCTCAAGCCAGAAATTATGTGGTAAAGTCTGACTCTTGACCATACACCTTGCCATCTCCATGAGTGACATGTTCTTCCATTTAACAACTCCATTCTGTTGAGGTGTATACGGCACTTTACTCTGATGTTTTATCCCACGTTCAGCCAGAAATGTATTAAAATCAGAAGACATTTATTCCCCCCTCGATCTTAATGGAGGGCTCCCATTTTACATGCTGATAGATTTTCAGCCAAAAACCAAAATACTGCTTGAAGCACATAAACACTTCGGGCTTTGCCTTCAATGGATACACCCATGCATGCCTGGAAAAATCATTGATGAAAGTCTCGAAGTGAAGATAGTTTCGAAAAGAGGGTGTCTGCATAGGACCACAAACATCATTGTGAACAAGTTGCAATTTCTGAGTAGCTCGAACTAAACCATCTTTTGGAAAGAAGGAACGCTACATTTTTCCCAAAATACAGCCTTTACATACATGTTTACCGAGCGGCTCAAGTTTGGGAAGACACCATTTCAGATTTCTGTAGGCATAGCAAACTAGCAAAATTCAGATGACCAAAGCATGCATGGCAAAGCTTTGCATCTGACATAGCCTGAGAAAGATGTATTTCACATGCTGAATCATTCACAGATCTTTCATAGTCTATGAGCTTATACAGCCCAGTACATAAAATGCCAGAAGCAATAATCACATCACCATTTGACAGATCATGAATTGTACACCTGTCATCAACAAATTTCACAATCAAGCCAATCTTAGCTAAAGTGGAAACTGATAATAGATTTTTCTTGATCCCTGGCACAAATAAAGCATCTAACAAAGTGAAAGAAGTATCATCAGTGGTAGTCAGAATGATCTTGACAACTCCCATGACAGGATAAGAGGAGTTGTTGGCGCATGTGATAGTATTCCCTATAGGGGCAAGCTCGAGTGAAGAGAAGAAACTTCACTGTGAGGTAATATGTTTGGTCGCCCCACAATCAAAATACCAAACATCTGAGTCTACTGTAGACATACACTGCTCATGAGAAGATGGGTCAAAACTGCAAACAGTAGTAAACGCCCATTGTTCATTCTGCACAAGATTAGTAGACTTTGTTTTTGGTATAGAGGTCTCTGCAACAACCATTCTAGCCTCCTGCTTCTTTGCCTCTTTACCATCCAGTTTTGGACAGCTCTTAATGACATCATCATTTGATTTATAGTATTTGCAAAACAATTTTTGCTTTTCTGATTTCTTCTTATCTTTGTCTTCCTTCTTTGAATGTGTAGAATCAGCAGATTTTTTCTTACTAGTTGAAGAGCTCCATTTTCCTTTTCCCTTCTAACTAGCCATGAAAGCTTGATCTACAAAGTAGACCTGTTCTGCCTAGAGTGATCTTCCTACAATAGAACAAAAACTAACTCCTCAAATGATAAAGTATTTGGATTGCCTTTCATCATCAAATGAAGAGTAGAAGCAAAACTTTGATATGAGTTGGGAAGCCCATTCAGAACAGTCTGCACAAGTGAACTATCAAGAAGGACTTCATCAGCAAAAACCAATTATTCCTTCAAATCCTTGATCTTTGTCAAAAAACTATCCATACAATCACCTTCATTCATGTGCGCACTCTCCAACTATTTTCAGAGGTAAGCAACACGAGCCTCATTCCTAGCTTAGTACAATGTGATAAGTGTATACCAAGCATTCTTAGCTGTTCTACAAGAGCGAATGTGACGAATAATGGCACGTTTGACAGACAAGGCTATCAATGCATGTGCCTGAGCGTCTCTGCCATCCCAAAAAATTTTCTCTGCAATAGGTGCAACAGGAACAACAGTAGGAACAAGAATCTACAGAATATCACCATCTTCGATACCATCTCCATCACCTTCAATACCTGTATTTGTAGTACCTATATTCGCAGGTATATTAGGATGTTTTTCAACACCTTGCACCATGTTCCACAGTCCTTTTGCGACCAGTACATGACGCATCATATAAGCCCACAATGGATAATTGGTACCATCCAACTTATCCTCAACAGCCAACATACGGAATACATCACTACTTTTAGCCATGGCCACTGACTAAAATACCTTGATGCAGAAAAATGATTGTATCTGAAAAAGTTGAACAGAACTACCCTAACGAGTTCTGCTAGACCTGTAGTAGACTTCGAAAATCTCATACTCGTGAACCGAAACTTTTATATATCTTTGGCACAGAAACACAAAACAGCCTATACAAGCACTATGATTGTGCGTTTGGAGGCCAAAACGAGCTCACATCGCGATTTCGGCACCACATAGTGAAGTTGTTTTGATCTCTGAAACACCCTGAGTATGCTCACCAAATTTTGTGTGATTCTGAGATTGTGACCGGAAGAGTGTTGACAATGCCCTAGATGAAGCGGCGATCTGCTCTAATACCAATTGTTGGAGTTAGACGTCTGCAGAAGCATGCGAATAGCACAAGGAAGAATAAGACTAGAGCACAACACACAATACTGAATGTATTACTAGAGAATGTACAAAGATAAGTATCCCATTAGGGTAACAAGCATATATATAAGCCGGGGGAAAAAACCTCCTAGAGAGGGAAAAAAGTTCCCCGGCGGTCCTAGTGTGTTCACACACATCACTACCAAAAATATATCAACAGAAATAAATTGAGGCAATTTACATACATTAAGAAATTTTGGAGTGGTATTTTGATCAGAACATCATCATTAGAAAGTCAATTTACAATAATTTCAATGTGATATATAAGATTTCATTGTGTCATATATGTAAAAGGATATGTAGTCAAAATTAGCCAAACAAAGGAAAAGGACATAAGTAATACCAAAGATACCTTAGAATTATAATGTTATATTTGCATCTATGTATTCTTGATATGCAAAGTATAAAATATGTGAAA
Source organism: Ceratopteris richardii (assembly GCA_020310875.1). Classification (NCBI taxonomy): domain Eukaryota; kingdom Viridiplantae; phylum Streptophyta; class Polypodiopsida; order Polypodiales; family Pteridaceae; genus Ceratopteris; species Ceratopteris richardii. The sequence continues at coordinate 22,643 of MU264518.1, forward strand.
AAGTCATGAATGTCATAAGTTCTAGAGGAAATTAAGCCTTTTTTCACAAGTTTGAAATAAATTGAGGCAATTTACATATGTTAAGAAATTTGGAGTGGTAATTTGATCATCATATCATCATCAAAAAGTCAATCTACAATATTTCAATGTGATATATTAGAATTTATTGTGTTATATATGTAAAACATATGTGGTCAAAACTAGCCAAACAAAGGAAAGGAACATAAGTAATACCCAAGATATCTTAGAATTATAGTGTTATATTTTCATCTATGTATTCCTGATATGCATAGTATAAAATATGTGAAAAAGTCATGAAGTTCATAAATTCTAAAGGAAATTAAGCCTTTTCTTTTACAAGTTTGAAATAAATTGAGGCAATTTATATTTGTTGAGCAATTTGCGAGTGGTACTTTGATCAGCATATCATCATCAGAATGTTAATTTAGAATATTTCAATGTGATATATAAGATCTCATTTTGTTATATATATAAAGGACATGTAGTCAAAATTAGCCAAACAAAGGAAAGGAACATAAGTAATACCCAAGATATCTTCATGTGGAATAATAAAATTAAAAATGTTGATTGATAATGATATGTACACCATCAATGAATGGGATACATTATCTACCTATCTCCCATCATAGAGTACAACATATAAAGCCAACTTAGTGTATAAGGAATAAACATTTATGGTGCATATGCAAAGAGAAATGAGATAGTAGATAATAAAATTTGAGATCTTATATTGGTTAACAAAGCACTATCCAATTAAATAAGACTTTGCTTTGATTAGACGAACAAGGCATGGAGGATATTTCATTTTCTTCTTTGCATAGAACCACTGTTTGTAGTTTGGAGGCTTTCTTTCTAGACATTTGGGCAATTGTATTGATATGTTAAAACAAGTTCTTCATAACCAACACAATGGCTCCAAATAGATTATGTATATTGGAATGTGTAAGCTAACATAAATACAACTTGTTTATTAATTAGATAAATAAGTATCACACTTCAAGAGCCAATAGAACTAAGTTGTTGTATCTCTTTATGAGCACAATGAATAAACTTTGGGTTGGTTCCACCCTTTTCCACAAACATAAACACGAAGGAGTGAAAGAATTCCAAAATGTGAAGAAAGAAACACCTGCTTCTTTGAAAGAGTCTTTTAAGAGACCCCATATTGTGAATAGATTACCACAAAGATAACAATAAAAGTGAAAAGCATTAATATTAACTTTAGGTGTGAGAGCCTAAATATGATCTACATTCTATTGTAAATTAAGATGGACAAGAATCACCAACATTTAGAAGATTAATAAGAAAATATTAGAGGTGTTTTATTTCCCTCTAACATTAAAATTCTATTATAAGGAAAACAATACTTTTTGGCAAAAATGTTTTAAATTAATTAATAAAGAAAAAAATCACAAGATTAATGAGAATTACAAATCATGTTTATGAACATGCCATCCCCTTGATGAGGATCCATTTCTTTTCATCTGATTGTCTTGAATTGCAAATAATATTGGATAACCAAAGGGGAGGGGTAGCTATTACAGCTAAAATCTACGGTCTTCTAACAAGGGGGAATTCTTGGATTAGTGGGTTGCTTCCCTTGTGGAATGATATTAGAGGGAGATCCCTTCCAAAGGTTTGGAGCACGACATACTCTAACCTCCAAAATACCCCGAATTAATTCTCTCCGGAAAATATTCATGTTATGCAACTTAAAAACCTATTTAATGAGAAATGGATCTATATAAACGCTTGCATGGGTTCAATTATAAATAAAATGTAGACTTTCCTAGAGAAGCATAAATTCAAGGATCCATAATCTTGGATATGTATCTATTCCAAACAAAAACGTCAAGTTTCTTTTGTGATGGGGAACGTATTCAGATAGGCATCGTTAATATTTTTCATGGTCAAAATTATATTCTCGTACAAAAGCATAAGTTTTCAATAAAAGAGGACTTATTGTTGACCGCTAGATGAAAACCAAATGACAAGGATGTAAGTTGACTCCAATGAAGAGGATGGTAAGTACGCCCGAGTCTCAAATCCCAAGTCTTTTATGAAGCATGTGGTGAAAACCTATATTATTCAAGTGATTGTGATTCAATAGAAGTTATTGAGAATTTCACAAAGGTTTCAAGCAACTAAAGTGAATTTGCGTCACTTAAATTTTGCAAACGAGTACATTGGAGGGTGGTTTTATCATCAACATGACATGATCCTCTTGAGATAACAAAAATCAAAGCTTCTGCCTCATAGTACGGAAACATAAGGCCATACTATAAGGCCTTGAGTAAACCTATTCTCAAATTTGAAGTACATAATCACTCCTAAATTTGTTTCAAGCCTGTACATGTGTTGTTCAATTGGAATACTCCTTTTTTGTTCCTACTTTGTGTGTATATATTGGATTGGACACTTTCAATTTATTTCTCCCTTCTTTTTTTTTTTTTGGGGGGGGGGGGGGGGAAGAAGAGAGTGGGGGGAGGGGGGGGGGGGGGGGGGGGGGGGGGGGGGGTGGGTGGGGGGGGGGGGGGGGGGGGGGGGGGGGGGGGGGGGGGGGGGGGGGGAGAGGGGGGGGGGGGGGGGGGGGGGGGGGGGGGGGGGGGGGGGGGGGGGGGGGGGGGGGGGGGGGGGGGGGGGGGGGGGGGGGGGGGGGGGGGGGGGGGGGGGGGGGGGGGGGGGGGGGGGGGGGGGGGGGGGGGGGGGGGGGGGGGGGGG
>MU264519.1:0-20000 GCA_020310875.1 Ceratopteris richardii
ACCCCCCTCCCTCACCCCCCAGATCTCTCTCTCTCCTCTCTCCTCTCTCTCGTCCTCCTCTCTCTCTCTCTCTCTCTCTTCTCTTCTCACTCACTCTCTCACTCTCTCGTCTCCTCTCCTCTCTCTCTCCTCTCTCTCTCTCCTCCCCTGCAGCCTCCCTCCCCCGCGTACCCCCCTCCCTATCTCCTCCCTCTCCCTCCCTCTTCCTCTCTCTCTCTCGCTCTCATCTCTCTCTATCTCTCTCATCCCTCTCTCCTCTCTCTCTCTCTCTCTCTCCCCCACAGCCTCCCTCCCCCGCAACCCACCACCTCTCTCTCTCTCCTCGCTCTTCTCTCTCTCTCTCTCACTCATCTCTCTCTCTCTCTCATCTTCTCTCTCTCTCTCTCTCTCTCTCCCTCTCTCTCTCCGTCTCTCTCTCTCTCTCTCTTTCTCTCTCTCTCTCTCTCTCTCTACTCCCTCTCATCTCTCATCTCTCTCTCTCTCTCGCTCTCTCATCTCTCTCTCTCATCCTCTCTCTCTCTCTCTCATCGTCCTGCTCGTCTCTCTCCTCTCTCTCTCTCTCTCTCCTCCTCTCTCTCTCTCTCTGCTCTCGGCCGCCTCCCCCTTCCCCGCGACCTCTCTCTCTCTCTCCTCTCTCATCCCTCTCTCCTTCCTCTCCATCTCTCTCTCTCTCTCTCTCTCTGTCTCTCTCTCTCCTCGTCCTCTCTCTCCTCTCTCTCTCTCTCTCTCTCTCTCTCTCTCTCTCTCTCTCTCTCGCAGCCTCCCTTCCCCGCGACCTCTCTCTCTCTCTCTCTCTCCCTCCCTCCCTCCCTCCCTCCCTCCCTCCCTCCCTCCCTCCCTCCCTCCCTCCCTCCCTCCCTCCCTCCCTCCCTCCCTCCCTCCCTCCCTCCCTCCCTCCCTCCCTCCCTCCCTCCCTCCCTCCCTCCCTCCCTCCCTCCCTCCCTCCCTCCCTCCCTCCCTCCCTCCCTCCCTCTCTCTCTCTCTCTCTCTCTCTCTCTCTCTCTCTCTCTCTCTCTCTCTCTCTCTCTCTCTCTCTCTCTCTCTCTCTCTCTCTCTCTCTCTCTCTCTCCTCCCGCAGCCCTTCCACGTGACCCCCCTCCCCTCACCACCCCGCAGCCCTCCTCTCCCCAACCCGCAGCCCTCCTATCCCCACTCGTCCCCTCCCGCCTCCTCCCTCTCCCTCCCCCTCTCTCTGCCCCTCCCCCCTCCCTCTCTCTCTCTCTCTATCTATCTCTGTCTCCCTCCCCTCCCACAGCGTCCTCCTTCATAGTCATCCTCCCACAGCATCCTCGTGTCGACAGCTCCGGCACCCTCACGCCATTTAACTTCTCTGAGAGGGCCACAGGCACAAAGGATGTTGTTTTTAAGTTGAAATATTGTGGCATTTGCCAGTTCGATCTATATCGAATACACAAGTGAATGGAAGGGCTCTGTTATACGATGGTTCCGGGTCATGAAATAATTGGTGGTGTAACTAAAGTCGAATCGGAGGTGTCCCAGTTCAACGTCGGTGATCATGTGGATGTAGGATGCATGGTCATGTCGTGTGGTGCACTTAGTTTCTACAAGAAGCAAAATGAACAACATTTTTCAAATGTCATCTAGACTTACAACAACATTGACTTGGATAGAACTTGTACATATGGTAGCTATTCAGACCTCATGGTTGCAAATGAAAAATTCGTTGTTTGAATATCGGAGAATCTACCTCTCGAAGGAGCTGCACCATTGCTTTGAGCTAGAATAAGTGTTTATAGCCGTATGTCACATTTAAAGATGACCAAGGCACGAAAGCACCTAAGAGTGGTTGGATTCGGAGGCTTGGGACGCATGGCTGTAAAGTTTGGAAAGGCCTTTGGACTCAAAGTGATCGTAATCAGCACATCTCCAAACAAAAAGATTGAGGAAGCTGAGTTTACTTTCCCATCTTGGTTTCCAGAGGAAGCTAAGCATCTCGTGATGAGGATACACGATGCCAATCTTAAATCCCGCATGACAATGCCGGAAGTGCTGAATGACGGTTGGTTCCAAATCAATGATATGGTTGTGAAGTGTAGATGATTTTGGCACAGAAAGTATTCATGGGATTTTCAAGAAAAGATTGAATCAAAACAGACTACTTCCAAATAGAACACTCAATGAAAACCTTCTATTTTTTATCATACACCTGCTCCTTGTAATGCTCAGTACTATCAGTACAGTAGGAATTAGAAAATCTCCTTCTAGAGGTATCTAATTAGCTTAATAAGCTAATGATTGGAAGTGGAAACACTTGAACTGATACACTATACAGAGAGCAACCAATTTAGAAAATAAATCATTACCCCCGATTTTTTAGGACCTCTACTGAGTTTAACCACTGAGTGCTTCGATGCGCTTTTCTCCCAATTGACTAAATGGGTTTGCTTGAACATTTCTCAGCATATACATAATTTTGAGCTGATTCCAATAAGCTATAGATCAGTTAAATTGGTTGAGAAATGACTGAGATATCATCACCACAAGTTGAGAGTTAAGAATGACTATAACGGAGAGATCATAGATGAACAATGTAGATGTATTGTATAAATGAACAATGTTGTATAGGGTCATAGGCTTGATAATCATAGCCTAATGATATAGATTAGTGTAGGCTACAATGTAGGCCTTGCACACATACAAAATGGCAATGGAGAGCTCGGATGATGAAGCTACTACCCGCGACTTTTCAAGTGACTTTTATAAGTGTTGTATTCAAATTTGAATTTCAATTCAACCTTTGGCTCTCTCTAAAAGTGATCCTTCAATCTAAGAGATATTCCCTCAATGAAGTAGTTACTTGTCTAACTAACGAGTCCACGACTTTTTGGTAGGTGATTACAAATATTCTCAAGTGAAAAAAGTAATGACTTTTACAAAGGTAAAGGATAAATTTCCACTAGAAATGGTTTCAATGGAACATGTCTTTATGAACCTCCAGCCAAATGTGTGAGCTTGGACTTTGCACCAACAATATAATCAGATGATGTAGTTCAAATTGCTATGATCCCACGTTTGTTATCTTGCTTCCTTAAGCAATTTCTTAGAGGTATTAGAAGCCATAGCTTAGACTCTTTTCTCTCTATCAAAAAGCTACTTAGCTTTGAGTGTTGAATCGGATTTGGAAGATTTCATAGTCTAGTTTTGAGTGGGGATAAGGTGTTGGGCTCATTCTATAGGATGTATCTATGAAAGTACATGTAGACCATTCATGCTTCAAGTGGCATAGGGAAGGTGTACATTATCCCATAAGTGGTATCAAAGAAACTTTAACGCACAAAGATGTTCAAAGAGGACCAGAAATAACCTTTTATGAACCTTTGATTAGAGTGAGTAGACGAATCTATGAACATATGCATTGGGATATTCATGCTTCATGGTCCATACGGAGGGTACATTATCCCATCATAAATATGAGACTAACTTCAAGACACAAAGACATCCAACGGGTATAGAAACAATTATTCAAGAACTTTGAAGTACAACTAGAGCCGCTAATACAAGTTCAAGAACATTTGTAGAACTCATGAAAATTCTACTAGTGAAGAAGCAAGGCACTTTCATCGACTCTTTTGTTCCTTTGAAGTACAAATGTAAAGTTGCTAATACTAATCACTCTTGTTGCATCATGAAACCTTAGAAGAGAACATCATATTATTCCATGTCATAATATAGCATGAAAATTTGAAAGATTGAATAGAAAAAAAAATTATCAATCCTAGAGGTTTAGAATGTCTATATTCATAATGGGAAGCGGTTTATAGGGGCTTATTGGTGGAATAGATGCCGATCTTTGCTTGAGGGATAATCCAACTATTGATTTGTTGAGGATTTTCAAAGAATGAAATGAGAGAGATAGGAGGGTTATTTTCATGTTAGCATAGACTATTAGTAAAGTATTGATTGGGCATAATCAAGATGTAGACATTTCCATAAAAGTGTTGAAAACCCACGAAAGGTTGTAATCTACTTCAATAAACTCAATAATCTGAATACGAGACTTAGTATCAAGATCAATGATAACATTAAGAAGATCAAGAAAGAAAGTGATGCATTGAGATACATAGCTTCTCACATAGATGTTGATGACTTAGTTTCATATTCACTGAATGGACATAGGGATGAAGAGAACTAGAAGGATTTCACAACTTTTGTATTTATTAGAGAAACATTTTCTTATGTTTAGAAATTAATAGTCTTAATGGTTACTTAAGAGATTAACATTGGATGCTCAAAGAAAAAGGGCAATCAGTCCCAAACATTTAATGAAAGTAAAGGAAGGGAAAGAGGAAAAAACCAAGGGAAAGGTAGAGGAAAGCAAAGTAGAGGATCAAAATGGAGATTTTGGTCAAGATCAAGGGAGTAATTTCCCTTCATCACTAGGAAGTGGAAAATATATAGAAAGATGATGATGGTGCAATGAAGCTTAAGACAACAAAGAATCTTATGAATGTTGCATATCTGGCAAGCATTGCCACCATGCAAGAGATTGCTATCAGGAGGATGCGAGAAACACACCATACAAAGGTTAAGGTAACTATGCTTGTACTTCAAATGAGAATGTAGGCATGCTAGCCATGATGCAAAGGAATGAATAGAAGACACAAGGGTCAAACATATGGAACATTGATGGTGGATGCAAAAATCATAGGAACCATAATAAGGAATTCTTCTCAAATAAGTAGATAGAGAGATGTGATGCTACCGCCATGCTATTTTACATATAGGTGATCTTACATTGGATTGACATCATAAGCTCATGTGCATAAACGGTGTTCATAAAACTTGAAATCTCTCTATTTCCCTTTGTTTAGACTTGAAACTATAACAAGGATGATTGATCCACATGACGAGTAAAAGATTGGCTAGGAAGAAATGCTGAAATGTTTTTAACATAGTAAATCAATCTAGAGCATTCCTTTTTTGTCATAGAAGGTATCTTATCTGCATTGGTTAATCTACACATTGCATAATAAATTGTTTGATACCAAGAGAAATGTGTTTTCTACATCAAAACACTACAAATGGCCAACAAACATATATACATACACATACACATACACACATACACACATACACACATACACATGCATACACTCACATGCATACATACACACACATCAGAGACACACATATACATACACACATACCCTCACATACATAGATAGGGTTAGGATTTTAAGGTTTTCAACACACACACATATGCTCAAATACATATACACATAACACACACATATAGACGTAAACAAACACATATTCATCCACACACATACACACACACACACACACACACATATATATATATATATATATATATATATATATATATATATATATATATATATATATATATATATATATATATACACCCACACACACATGTCATATATATATATATATATATATATATATATATATATATATATATATATATATATATATATATATATATATATATGCACACACACATACATTCACATGCATACATATGCACACATAAAGTGATACACATATACATGCATAGGATTAGGTTTTATGGTTTTTTTGGGTATAGGGTATCAGGTAGACACACACATACACTCACATACATATACACATACCACACATATACACGTACATACCCATATTCATACACATGCATATACAGACATGCACACATATATACAAACACACAAATAGACACACACATACACACAGATACATATCCATACACACACATACATACATACATACATATATATATATATATATATATATATATATATATATATATATATATATATATATATATATATATACATAGAGACACCTAGAAACACATGTGCACACACATAAAATCACTTGCATATATACACACACAAGAGAGACACAAATATACATACACACATACACTCACATACACACATAGGTTTAGGGTTTTAGGGCTTTAGGGACACACACACATAGACTCACATACATACACACACACACATATATACATACACTCACACATATGCATACACACACATACATACATACATACACTCACACATATGCATACACACACATACATACATACAAACACACACACACACACATATATATATATATATATATATATATATATGTATATATATGTATATATATATATATATATATATGTGTGTGTATATATATATATGTATATATATGTGTCTGTGTGTGTGTGTATACACGTAGACACACACACATACACATACAGACACACATACACACACATATATACATACACATAGACACACACACATACATATATGCATGCACAAGCACTTACATGCATACATTCACTCACATAAGTAATGCACATATACGTACATGGATACACTCAGACACACATAGGGTTAAGGTTTTAGGGTTTTAGTTACACACACATATAGTCACATACACACATAGGGTTAGGCTTTTAGGATTTTAAGTTCACACACACTTACACTCACATACATATACACATACACACACAGACATACATATGACCCTTTCTGCTACATCCCTAGCAAATTCAAGAGTCTCATCACGTTTTGTCAATGAAGGATTGGCTAGGAAACACACAAATTCTAGTACTTTAGAAGACAAACTAGCAATAGTTGAAGTAATAGATGGAAGAACTCTAGCATCTAGAAATAATTCCATGAAAATCACACCTTTAAGAGTACACGTTGGTGAGCATGATCCCCATGTATGTTTCAATGTAATATCAAGTATAAAACTTGCGTTATCATTGGAGTGATCTAGGTAAGGAAACATAATCCAAAATTATTTCGGAAAAGAATAAAATCACTCCTCGAGATATCCATAAGAACCTGACATATGCAGGACCTCAATCCTTCATACATGTAAGGAAGGAACCGACATATATGATCTATGCTATACCAACTCAAGAGTTGAAGAAAGATGATCTAGTGAAGCTACCCAACTAGTACCAAGGTTTTGGAGATGTTTTGGAAAAGAAGAATGCAAATAACCTCCTAGAGTGTACATCATATGATATCACCATATAACTTCAAGAGGTTGCACAACCACTCTTTGGAACAATCTAGAGACTATCCATAGAGGCGCCTAGAGAATTACACAAGAATAGAAATGTGAATTTTGGCAAGTTATTTATTACACACTCAAATTCTCTAGAAAGAAACCCTATTCTACTTGTAAAGAAGAAGCATGGGACTCTTTGAATGTGTGTAGACTATCGTGGACTCAATAAAGTCACTATGAGAAATAGATATTGTCTACCATCTACAACAAAACTCTTAGAATGGATTGAGAAAGCAAATTTCTTCATGAAGGATGACCTTTGAGGAGCTTACAATCATGTTAGGATCAAACAAGGGGACCAATGGAAGACAACATTTTGAAAAAGGCACAGACATTTTTAGTATGAAGTTATGCCATGCAGTCTTGCAAATTCTCTAGCCTACTTTCACCATATGATGAATGATATAAATCAAGAATATTTACATAATGTTGTGGTAATATATCTCAATGATATCTTGATATTCTTAAAAAATCTAGAGGATTATGTGTTTCATGTAAAAATAGTTCTCAAAAGTAAAAAGGAAAAGGTTTACATATTAAATTGGAGAACTCCTCTTTCAATCACATAGAAATATAGTTTTTTTAGTACATTTATTTAGAGAAAGGAATCTTTATGGGCCCTTAGAAGATCACCACAATCCTTTATTGGTAATCATCTTCATGTGTTCAAGATGTAATATCTTTTAGGGTTTGCCAATTTTTATAGGATATTCATCAAAGATTACTCCAAGCTAGTAACACCTCTTAAAAACTTTACATGAAATACAAGACTACCATGTACAAAAGAAGCAAAAAAATCCTTTTAGACCTTGAAATCAGCATTCACCACTCCTCTAATTCTAGTTCATCCTGATTCTACCAAACCTTTCCTCTTAGAGATAAATACATTAAACTCATCTTTTTGGAAATTCTATACCAACATGGAGATGATGAAAAACTTCCTCCCATTGTGTATCATTTAGGTACATTCTACCATTGAGAAATTACTTATGAAATCCATGATAAAGATCTTTGTGTACTAGTGAATGCATTGGATACCTGGAATTGCTATCCAAAAGTAGCTCATAAAGTTTTTTTTTTAATATAAAGGAAGTTCAGCATTAGCCTACTCTCCCGGACTTGAATTAAATAAAGAAAAGTACAAGAGAAGGGGACTAGTGCCCACGGGACCCCCCAAATCCCACAAAGCAGGGGAAGCTTTTACATAGCTTAGATGGCATTACAAAGAAGGTTAATCATCCTCTCATCACTCTCGTGAGGAGCCCACTTGGGTTTAAGCTTGTTTTTTATCAAAAGGAGTACTTGATGATGCGTGAAGGGGGGGGATTTCTTACAGTTAATGATCCTTTTGCCAAGGAGGAACAACGATTTCTCAATTGACCACTCTTTGGGGGAGTCACCAAAGTTAAGAGCACATCTTTCCCTCCAGATTTTCCATAGGACATCCCCTCTAATGGCATTCCAGAGAGTCGCAGAGTAGCCGATCACTTCTCCAAGAAGGGCCTGCTTCCAACTGAGGTGTTTCATAGCTCATAAAGTTACTTTGTATACAGATCATAAGCATTTATAGTATTAATTTATGACGATGGGAATCCTGAATAGAAGGCAATCTGGATACAGTAACTTTGATCCAGGTTTGACATTTTCATCACATACCATCCCGAATTCCAATAATGTCATTCACATGCCTTGCCAAGAAGATCTTACCTTGCACCAAAGAAATGGGAAGAGGCCTTTTATCAACAAGAGAGTTGATCACATGATGAGTGATTAATTAGCATCCGAGATAATTTTCAAGAACGAAAACTCAAGATATAAATGAGTTCTAGGAAAAGGATGGGTTACTACTCTATAAGAATGTACTCCATGTCCCTCTAGGAAAGTCCATGATCCGAGTACGTGCAGCATGGCATTTTTGAATGAATAAAACAATAGAACTCATATCAAGGGATTTATGGTGGTCTCTGATGTGGAAGTAATTCAGAGAATATATGCAAACCTCTCATACTTACAATTGTATAAAGCTCATGGCGTCATGCAACCTTTACATGCTTGAGAAAGTCCATGGGCTTCATTCTTTATAGATTTTATCACAAATCTACAAAAGGCGGAGAATTATGATTCCATTCTTATTATAGCGGATAAATTTACAAAGAGGAAATACTTCATTCCAACTATTAAAGCAATCTCAGGTGCACCAATTGGTAGAATTTTGTCTCAAATACATCTTAGGCTTCATGGATTGCCTAATGATATTGTCCTTGATCTAGGTCCACAATTCATTTCCAGCTTTTGGAATTGTGTTTGGAAGTTCATTGGTGCTCAACATAAATCATCCACAACCAATCATACATACATTGATAAATAAACAACCTATTTGAATCAAGTCATAAAAGAGTTTCTCTCTTGCACCATCAACTATCCTCAAAATGACTGGTTTGAGCTTTTACCCTTTGCAAAGTTTTCCCATAAATATAGCATTCATACATCTACCAAGCACACTCCATTCTTTGCAATTTATGGACAACATACAAGGATCAATATACAACTCCTAATCATGTCAAAAATCCAAGTCCGGAGATAAGGTGGAGTACCTCATGGATATTCATATATTGGCAAGAAGGTTATCTCTAGGATGGGAAAACAACTACCTATTGTTGCTCTAATTTCCATAGAAGCCTAATGGAGGGCTTTAGCACAAGTGTCATGTGACCTTCTGTGGGTCAAAATGCTCATGGTTGAACTAAATTTGGTGTTTGATCAGTTTCCAATCATATATGATAACTTGAGTAGTGTGTACATACCTACCAATGCTATGTTCCAACCTAGGAGTAAACACATAGAGGTACACTATCAGTACATCACAAAAAAGGTGCTCGTGAAGGAGCTCTAACTGCAATACATGCGTACTAAGGATGGGTGTGCTCACATGTTCACCAAAGGAATGGAATCAATCAAGCGTATAAAGTTGCAAGCAGGCATTGGATTGTTGGAGCTAAGTTGAGGGGGAGTGTTGGAACCCAAGCTTCTGTATTAGTACTTTTGAACATTTCAAATAAATGAAACTTGGAGAAATGAAAAGTAAGAGATGAACCACAAAGAATCAAGTTCAAATTTTAAATTGAAGAGGTCCCTCAAGACAGTGAAAAGAAATCTATGATATTTTTGTGTGATAAAGCCCATAATTTAGGAAAAGGGATTCCCTACATCTAGAGAATTTTTTGAAGATTATATCTACACACATTCTACTTAAAACTAATCATCCCACTTGTGTGTATGCTCTCATAGGTTTCGAATGGTCGACTTGACCACTTGCTAAGAAAGCCAAGTGCTTGCTCGAGTGAATTTATTAGACTATGTAAGGCCATATCTAGCTCAAAGGTTTATGTGTGTGGGAGCTAGATAGATTTGAGTGTTGAATAGAGTTCCCTTATCATACTATACTGATTTTAGGTGACCTCTGGTCTGTTAGGAAACTATTTTTCCTTCTAAAGTTGCCTTGAAGATAAAATACAAATAATAAATATTCTTAGAGAAATTGCTCCATAAGCGAGCATTGGTATTTATGTACATGTGTCGTGAAGTAAATAACTTGCCTATCTTGGAGGCATTGGTTATCACACTAGGACTAACCATTTGAGTGAGATAAACTGAATAAGCAAGGCCAATCAATTTCTTTTATGTATGCAGAATCTCTCAGGTTCACTCCTCAATAGTTTAGAGAAGAATTCATTTGAGCTACTAGAGGCTCAAAGGGTGTGCCTACAAGGCCATCATGCTTGAAAGTTGCATAGGTAAGTTGATCATTTTTCCATCAAAACCATGTGGTGAAAACAAAACCGAGCTTCCTTTCTTGTGCTATTAGAGTATGGCATCACTATGGATCTTCAAAAAAAAGAAATTTAAAACTTTCGCATTAAGCCTGATTTCCACCATTTTCCCAAGACATGTTTAGTTTTTTGTTATTTTCATTACATGTAGAAAATCATTTACATGCATTGGATATTGATAAAAATAACGTAGCATATATATATATATATATATATATATATATATATATATATATATATATATATATATATATATATATATATATATATATACACACACACACACATATATATATGATCTGTTTTCAATCATCTCATATCATTCGTTACCTCTTTCCACCATTTTCCCAAGACATGTTAAGTTTTTTTGTTATTTTTATTACATATAGAAAATCTATTACATGCATTAGATATTGATAAAAATAAAGTGGCACATATCATATACACACATACACATACACACGAGCATATATATATATATATATATATATATATATATTGGGAAAGATGGATGGACACTTCAAGTGATGAGTAGGTATTATCAAATCCTGCTTAGTACCAGCCCTTTGTAGCTTAAGATATGATATGTGGGCCCTCTTAGCTTTTCAATGCCACTATAAAAGTGCCTATGTGCTTTGGAAATGGTGTGAAAGATTTAATCAAAATAGACTACTTCCAAATAGAAAGATGGAAGAAAACCTTCTATTTTTTATCACACACCTGCTGCTTCTTTTGCTCTGTACTACCACTATAGTAGGAATGGAAAAAATTCCTTTTAGAGATGTCTAACTAGCTTAGTGAGCTAATTATGCCAAGTGAAATCACTTGAAATGATGCACTATACACAGAGCAATCAACTTAGCAAATAAATCATTACGCGGGATTTTTTAGGACCTCAGCAAAGTTTGACCAGTGAGTGCTTCGATGCGCTTTTCTTCAAATTGGTTGAATGGATTTGCTTCAAAATTTGTCACCATGTAGGTAAATTCCACATAAGTCCAACATGCTATAGATCATTGAAATTGGTTGAGAAATGGTTGAGCTATGAGCAGCAGAAGTTGAGACCAAAGACTGACTATTACAGAGTGATCATAGATTAACAATGTAGATTTATTGTATTAATGAACAATGTTGTACAGGATCATAGGCTTGATAGTCATAGCCTGATGATAGAGATTAGTGTAGGCTACAATGTAAGCCTTACACACATAAAAAATGGAAATGAAGACTTGGATAATGAAGCTACTAACCGTGACTTTTCAAGTCACTTTATATAAGTGTTGTATTCAAATTTGAATTTGAATTCAACTTTTGGCTCTCTATAAAAGTTATCCTTCATTCTAGGAGATATTCCCTCAATGAAGTAGTTAGTTTTCTAACTAACAAGTCCACGAGGTTTTGGTAGGTGATTACAAATATTCTCAAGTAAAAAAGAATTGACTTTTACAAAGGTAAAATGATTTTGCCTAGCAATGGTTTCCATGGAACTTCTTATCTTTATGAACCTCAAGCCAAATGTGTGAGCATGGACTTTGCAGCAAAAGCTCCCCCTCTAGCCAAATATTTTGGCTTGGTCTTCATCTTCAATCTTCATGAATGTCTTGTAATCCAATCATTGATTTAAACCTCCAAAGTTTTGTACCATCTAATGCTTTAGTGAAAAAGTCTGAAAATGGCATAATAGTTGATACATATGCCAGCTGAATATCCTTGCTTAATAGCTTTTCTCTCACATAATGATAGTGGACCTCTATATGCTTGGTCCTAGCGTGATAAATAGGATTTGCTGCAAGATGTAATGAACTTGTATTATCTCCAAAATTCATTGGAGGTGTAGTGTGCAAACCTAACTCTGTGTACAATAATATGATCCATCTGTCCTCTTGAGTAGCATTGGCCAATCCTCTATACTCTGCCTCTATAGAAGATAAAGCAACAGTAGGTTGTTCTTTGATGACCATGATATTGGCTTATCACTTGCAAATGATTAGTATCCTGAGGTACTCCTCTTATCATCTTTGCATCCTGCCCAATCTGTATCTGAATAGATCTTAATATCTGTTGAGCCCATAAAAGTTATATTGGTCAAAGTCAACTATAGTCAAAGTCAAAAGGTCAAAGTCAAGTGGTCAAAGTCAATAGGTGCAAAGTCAAAGTGCTAAAGTGCAGGTGTCAAAGTGCACAGGTAGTGCACAATTAATTCTCCACAAAGGGTAAATTGGAGAAAGTGTGTTGTAGGTTGCAGAGGTATTTTCTCTAATTTCCCTAAGGTTCAAAGTGTTTTTTAAAGTATTTTGGAAGGTTTAGGTGAACCCTCTCTTATGTGCAAAAGTGAAGACTTAAAAGGAAAATGTGAAGGTATGTGAAGTGGCAATGAACGTGCACGGGATAGTATGGCCCCCCAATTAAAATTTTTGGTTTTAGTCTAAAGTCACTACAGGACAAAACAGTGAGTTGTTGGCTGCCACTTGTGAAGACAATCTTGGGACATCAAAGTGAGCACCAAGATACTATTGTAGTTAGGAGCGTACGTGATCGACACACTCAAATCAAGGTAAGGACTATTCTTGGACCATTCTAGAGTAAGCAAGAGAGCATAGTCTAAGTGAAGCAAGAGAGAGAAGTGCAAGAGTCACTAGTGTGCAACGCAGAGAAGTGGAGTTGAAGGAGTGCATGGAGAGTGACTAAGGGATTGTGCAGAGAGTGCTAAGCTAGTCCCCAAAGGATCTCAAGGTCTCCTTGAAGTGTGTACGTGCCGACAAAAGGTATGCATTCCTCCCCCTTAGTGGAAGCTTGGTGCAAGGCGTGCACAAGGATAGGCTTGAAGCAGGTGGAGGTCTGGTGCAGAGGAGGCTGGCGGCAAGAAGACTTTGGGGTATTTGGTATTTTGTCATTGAGCACTCTGTGGGATTGTGCATAGAAGTGTTGGTTTGTATTGTGCTTCAAACATTGTAATTGTCTTACTATAATCAATCGGCAGAAGCTTCCAAGGTGTATTTCCTCTCCTGGTCTTTTCCTTTTCTCCTACAAACCCTCAAACTCCTTCTTGTCTAAGAATCCCCCAACAAAATTTGGCACGCCCGGTGGGACTTCCAAGGAGATTTGAGCTTAGGAGAAACCAAGTGCAAAGTATAGCAGAGGTCACGTGTCTACAGTGCTACTACAGTGCTACGTCATCAACCAAAAGTTAAATATTCTTATCAAGTGTCTCATATTAAGTGGGCTATGAGCTACTCATGACCGCAACCTAGTCCCAAACATTGAGGATCACCTCCAAGCAAACAAGAAGGAAGCTTGTTAGAAGATCCTCGAGTCCACTATCTTCAACCTCATCAGTAAAGAGCATGGCGGGACAAGTAGACTTGGAAACCTTACTCTCAAGATTAAATATACAGTTTCCTTCTTTGAAAGGCATAGCTCAGGAGGATCCGGATGAACACATTAGAAGATTTTTGGCACTATGTAAGACTAGAGGCTTAATGGGTAGGGAGGATGCCTTCTTTATTCTCTTCCCTGCCACATTAGAAGGATTAGTAGATAAGTGGTTCAGCCAGTTTGCTGAAAACCATTTTACAACTTTGGATTTGATGAAAGATGCATTTAAAAATCAATTCGAGCATGGCAACACTGCGGAGATCATCATAGAAGAACTAGAAAAATTGAGATTGGGTCCAGGAGAAAAGTTCCCAGAGTTTGTGACTAGGGCCAAAGCACTAATGGCTAAATTGCCAGATCCACCACATGATTTTTTTGTTAAGAAATGGTTAGCTAAGCCCCTACGAGTGGCCACCCAATGCAAAATAAAGGATTTAGTGTTACCTACAGACTCCATAGAGGAGTTCATCAACACAGCTACGTGCTTGGAGCAGATAAGGCACCAGTATGGAGCAACGTCTTCCCAACCAATATATGGTACAAAAATGGAGGATCCAGTGATCCAGCTAAGGAAGGAGTTGGAGGGCTTAAAAAGAAATAAGCCCTACAAAGAGGAGGAGAATGTTGTTGCTCAGTTGAGAAGGGAGATTGAAGCACTAACGCTCCAAAAGGAGGAGGAGGCCCAAGCAGATGAATTGGCTTAGCTGCAACAGGAGCTGCAGGAACTCAAAGGGGGTGGAATCAAGAGTGGACTTTGGTGTTGCATGTGCAGCAAGCAAGGTCACATAGTAAGTGAATGTCCTCTATTAAGTGTGACTTGCCAATTATGCAGGAAAGTTGGTCATGAGGCCCATGAATGCCAATCAAGGGGAATGCCTGCAATGACATAGTGGACACAAGAACGATCCCTACCACCCACAAATGTGATGGCTGCTGCACCGAGTCAAGGTAACAGCTACAACCCTAGATAGAGATATAATTTTGGAAATGTTCCTAGAAGGCCAATTATTTGTTTTTGATGTGGAGAATATGGGCACTATCAAAGTAGGTGCACTCTCCTAGAAAATGCCCCTCCTTGCAGGAACTGCCTAGAGGCCAGGGACCACTATACAAATTATTGTCTTAAGAATCAAGCCTCTTCATCCGGGCCCCATATTCAAATGATTTCTGTACACAAAGAAGAAGTGTTAGATCATATCAATGTGCCATCTCCATCTACCAAGGTGGTGCATTTAGAAGAAATTGAATCTTTTACAGTGCAGACAAGAAGCAAGGGGAAGGCTCAAGTGGAAATAGGTCAAGAATCAATGATTAATGGATTAAACAGAGACAAAGGTGTGTCTGAAGACAAAGCCACCACAAGTGCAGATACAAGGCAAAAAGAAAATTTCATAGGTACTAGTGATGCCATTAAATATGCATTCGATAGGGCTCATGAGGAGTTTGATAAGTCAAATGCAGCCCATGCTCTTAAGGAATCAGAAGCTTCCAGACCGCTCAAGTCCATGAAAAAGGAGGTTAGTATTTTTTATTTAATAAAGATGGATGGGAAGTTTAGGTTAGAACTCTTGCAGATAATTGATGAAATGTCCACAACAAGTTTAGTGGCAAAGGCTACTGTTATGCATAAAGATAAAAGTGTAGGGGAAGCACCCCTCACAGATTACAAGAGCCCTCGGCTAACAGTCTCTATTAAAGGTCATGAGTTTCAAGGAGTTATTATGGATGGTGGTTCTGGCATTAACTGATGCCAGAATATACCATGAAAAAGATTAGACTATACCCTTCACGACCTGCCAACTTCATTGTAACAATGGCAGAACAAAGCATAATAAGGCCTATGGGTGTGGTCCCTGGAGTTCCAGTCAAGATACAAGGTACCATCTTCAACTTGGACTTTGGTGTTTTAAGGCTGCCACAGGTAGAAGGAAGCTTCCCTCTGTTAATTGGGAGACCTTGGTTAAGGCATGCCAATGTGCTGCATGACTGGGGCAAGGACACAATGTGGGTAAAGCGAGAGGGAAAAGAGTTGCAGCACATAATTTTAGAAGAAGGACCAGACAATCAAAAAAAATACTAGC
This sequence comes from Ceratopteris richardii, assembly GCA_020310875.1. NCBI lineage: Eukaryota > Viridiplantae > Streptophyta > Polypodiopsida > Polypodiales > Pteridaceae > Ceratopteris > Ceratopteris richardii. Next base: position 16,355 of record MU264519.1, read on the forward strand.
ATGATGCACACAATTGGTATTTGTATGGAAGAAGAAGTGGTTGACAACCCAGAAGCAAACCTATTTGAAGGAGCAGATTTATATGAAGATGAAAACATGTTGGCTTGGCTCCATGCAGAAGACCCATCTTCCTGCTATGGAATTTTTCCAAACTCAAGTAAAGAAGAAGCATATGAAGAAAAAGACGAAATCACTCAGGTTGAAACAGTCTCAGTCAAAGGCCATAGCAAAGAGAAGAAAAGCAAAGCCCTTATACACAGTAGTGATGAAGCTACTCGAATTCATATGTGAATGGCCATTTTTTTATGGATACTGGTATGGCTATCATCTGTTGTTATGGCAATTCTTATGATAGAAAGTACAGGGCTTTACAAGAATGTGGAAGGTGTACGTGCCAGTCTTTGGAAACATAGGGTTCTAGTGGATGAAGAAGCTGGAATATTCAAAATAAAATTTTGTAGATTAAGTCATAAAGTTGCTGGAGGAGATAACATTCTAATGAAGGATTTAGGGTACCCCTATCAGATGACCAGTGTGCCCAAGGACAAGACAAAATCAATGAAGTGTAGTACAATTGCAGATTATGGAGGAGTCTCTCTGAGTCAACAATACAAGGCTCAAGGCCTATCATCAACAAAAGTGAAGATTTATGGATCACCTGGAACTTGCAGAATTTGTCCACGTTGTACATAGTCGTCTCATTTCATTTTTGCTTACGTTTTTGTAGTTTTCCTTATCCATTTCATGCTTGTTTCTTGATTTTTTAGCAAATTTAGCAGCCATTTCATAAACTTTGTAAAGATGCAATTTTTGGAATTTTTACAAATTTTTTTTGGAATTTTTTCAAACATTTTTTGAATTTTTTTAGCATTTTTCTCCTTTTTCATGTATCATTTTTTTGCCAAATTTGAGGAATAAAGGAATCTCTCTGTGGTTTTAAGTAAGGAACTTGGGCCTAACCATGTAGAAAATTTTCTAAGAATTTTTTCAGATTTTTTTGGCTTTTTCTGGCATTTTTTTGGATTTTTTATATTTTTTTTCAATTTTTTCTGGATTATTTTTTCAAACAAAAAAAAGCGGCCCCCCGGATTTTTCGGGTTGAGGAAAAAAAAAAAACTCTCCCCCGCCCCCCCCTGCCCCCACTGACCAAACCCCCCCCCCCCCACCCCCACCGACCAACCCCTCACGGACCAATCCCCCCCCACCCCCACCAACCAATCCCCCCCTCCCCCCCCCCCAAATTTATTTTTCTAATTTTATTTTGTTTATTTTCTTATTTTTATTTTATTATTTTTATTTTTTATTTTATTTATTTTTCTTTTTATTTTTATCTATATGGGCGTTCAAAAAAAAAAGAATATATATATATATATATATATATATATATATTAACTTTTATGGCTCAAAGCTTTTGGCTCTAGATCGTGCCTCGGTTGGAGTCATTTTCATGTTTTTTGGCACCTCTGAACTCAGTTTTTGGCTTTATTTTTCCAAATTCCAACTTTTTCTTTGACTTTTGGTCAAAACCCACATGTTTTGAACACAATTATCACATGTTTTTATTTCACCACATTGTCCACATGGTCTATTCTCACCTTGTCTTACCTTATGTTTCATAATCTCCCACATGCACCCTCTGTAGCTCTACTGTTTGATCATTTTCACCCCCTTCAGACCCCATCATCGTACCCCCATGCCCTCCCTTTACCAATCTGCCCAGCCACATCCTTAACCCCCCCTATCCCTTCAATCCCCACCCCTCAGCCCTCCCCTCCTACTCCTTTCTACCCTCCCATTGCAACCCTTTGCTTTTCCATGGCAAAATCCAATTTTTTGGTTCTTCTTTGGTGCTTGTTCTATCCTACTTTTGGTGGAATTGATTGCTGCTCAGATGTCCTCTTCAAGTTTTTGCAGCTCCAGTATCATGGTGTCCTATATGCTCAGAGTTTTGGTTGTGGCTCTCCGAGACGCAGAGCACATTAGGTGGTGGGAAAATGTTGAGCCCATAAAAGTCATATTGGTCAAAGTCAACTGCAGTCAAAGTCAACTGGTCAAAGTCAGCAGATGCAAAGTCAAAGTGCTAAAGTGCAGGTGTCAAAGTGCACAGGTAGTGCACAATTAATTGTCCACAAAGGATAAATTGGAGAAAGTGGGTTGTAGGTTGCAGAGGTATTTTCTCTAATTTCCCTAAGGTTCAAAGTGTTTTTAAAAGTATTTTGGAAGGTTCAGGTGAACCCTCTCTTATTTGCAAAAGTGAAGACTTAAAAGGAAAATGTGAAGGTATGTGAAGCGGCAACGAATGCGCAGGGGAAAGTATGGCCCCCCAATTAAAATTTTTGGTTTTAGTCTAAAGTCACTATAGGACAAAACAGTGAGTCGTTGGCTTCCACTTGTGAAGACAATCTTGGGACATCAAAGTGAGCACCAAGATACTATTGCAGTTAGGAGCGTACGTGATCGACACACTCAAATCAAGGCACGGACTATTCTTGGACCATTGTAGATTAAGCAAGAGAGCATAGTCTAAGTGAAGCAAGAGAGAGAAGTGCAAGAGTCACCAGTGTCCGACACAGAGAAGTGGAGTTGAAGGAGTGCATAAAGAGTGACTAAGGGATTGTGCAGAGAGTGCTAAGCTAGTCCCCGAAGGATCACAAGGTCTCCTTGCAGTGTGCGTGTGCCAACAGAAGGTATTCATTCCTCCCCCTTAGTGGAAGCTTGCTGCAAGGTGTGCACAAGGATAGGCTTGAAGCAGGTGGAGATCTCGTGCAGAGGAGGCTGGCGGCAAGAAGACTTTGGGGTATTTGGTATTTTGTCATTGAGCACTCTGTGGGATTGTGCACAGAAGTGTTGGTTTGTATTAAGCTTCAAACATTGTAATTGTCTTACTGTAATCAATCGGCAGAAGCTTCCAAGGTGTATTTCCTCTCTTGGTCTTTTCCTTTTTTCCTACAGACCCTCAAACTCCTTCTTTTCTAAGAATCCCCCAACAATATCCAAGTCTGATGTATAAGGGAAATACAATCCATGATGTTGAGTACCCTTAACACTAGTGTTGTACTTGGACACTTTAGTGTCCTGAAAAAGAGACAACATTTGATGAATTTTTTAGATTACTAGAAGGAAGCATTTATAAATGCAACTATGCAATATGTTGGCATAAGGATTGAATATTTTTAGAAAAATATAGTTTTTATCAAAGGATATAAAAATTAATATTTATTCACTAATTTTATGATGCTGACTTCAATACTGGCACAGAAATTACAGTGATGTAAGTTATTGGTTATTTTTTATTAAAATTGTGATCTCGTAATTTTCATTGGTTTAAATTCAATAAAATCTTTTATTTTATATATGTCAACATGTTTCTATCCATAATTAGAGATTTCTAATGAATTTTACTAGGTTTATGGCATAAAATGAATCTCATTTGTGATATGATAGTCTTATCATCTATGAATTATTTTACAAAGTGATGGTATGAACATGCATCATTTTTTATTATCAAAATACCATTTGATATTATTGCAACTATAAATATTTTTTTGACAACCTTAGGAGTTGAATTTCTATGTCCTTTCTTCAAGTTAAACAATACCACCATTTTTTTAACGCTAAGAAACAGTCATTTTATGAGGAAATATTA
>MU264520.1:0-25300 GCA_020310875.1 Ceratopteris richardii
CGCTGCTAATTACGTTTCTAACAAAGAAAACTAAGCTTCGATGAACTAAGCAGAAAGGCTTAGCTTCGATGCTTCTAACTTGTTTAGCTTAGCTCCGATCGATTCACCCGCAGTTAAGCTTAGCTCCGCCTAATACGTTTACAACACTATAGCAGCTAATACGTGTTGTTTTCGATTAAGCGCCTAAGAGCTAAAGTTTACGTTTACCTAACGATTAAGCTATTACGTTTACAACACGTATTAGCTCCTACCATAAGTAAACGTTTAAGCGAACGTAGTTAGGTAAACGTAAACGGTCAACGGGCTATGCTAATACGTTAGTAAACGGTGAATCGATTTTGCAAGTGAAGAGTTTCGGGCGATGATGACACCGCGTGCGAAGCTTGAGGAAGTACTTCCAGCCGAAAACTAGCGTAAACCGTAAACGCTTGAACGTAAAAGCTAATACTGAGTTGTAACGTTTACAACACTATAGCAGCTAATACCTAACGGTAAACGTGCTTAGCTAATACCCTAACCTAACGTCGGGCTAAAGAAAACGCTTTAGCCTGGCTAAAGAAAACCTAAAAGGCCCACCGGAGGGAAGACCATTACCCGGAGCTTTGACCAACATGGTCTTGGAATCTACAGCGAATTAGCGCAAGACAAGACCATGTTGGTTTTGCTACAGCCTTCATGGTCAAGCTTCTTGACTGAATCGCCCCCTTCTTTACGGTCAAAGCTTAAGCCTATCGGTCAACTTTAGCACGATTCCCTAACCGACGCGGAGCCGTTTCCCTTTAGGACACTTTAGCACTGGTTTTGCGCTAAAGTTGTCTTTAGCCCTAATACCTATCGGTATTAGCTTAATCGCTTGCATAGCACCTAATCGTTTAAGCGAGCTTACATGTAGGCTTAAGCTAATACCTAAAACCCGAAGGGTTAAGCATTCCCTACATGGTGTAGCTGTAGCTTCACCAACATGGTCCTTCTTGACTACATGGTCTTGTTTTGCGCTAAAGTTTACCATGTAGGCTACAGCTACACCATGTTGGTCTTGTTTTGCTTAATAATACCTTGGGTTAATAATACCTTGGGTTAATAATACCAAGGGAATCTTCACGGGAATCTTAACCTTGGGAATCTTAATAATACCATGTTGGGCTACATAATACCATGTAGGGAATCTTAATAATACCATGTTGGGAATGCGCGAAAACCAGGCTTAAGCTTAAGCCTACATGGTCTTGTTTTGCTTAGTTGACCTGGGCCGAAGGCTAAAGCAAGCTACACCATGTTGGTCTTCCCTTCTTGACTGAATGGTGTAGCTGTAGCTGTAGCCTACATGGTCCTTCTTGACTGGTCTTGTTTTGCTTAGTTGACCTATACCAATAGGTATTAGCCCTAGGAGGGAAGACCATGTTGGCCCGGAGGTGCTATGCAAGCCATGTTGGTCTTGGAACAGCGAAGACCATAAAGCGGAGGGAAGACCATGTAGGGAATGCTTAAGCGAAGACCATTCCCAATAGGTATTAGCTACACCTAAAGTCAAGAAGGCGCGGCGATTCAAGAAGCTTGACCATTATTTATGGTCTTGTCTTGTCTTGTTTTGCTTCACTTAAACGATAGGTAAACGGTTAAGCGAAAACCAAAACCTAAAGGCGACTTTAGCGTCAAACAAGACAAGACAAGACCAAGGCTTCGCCCCTTCGTCGTCGGTCGGGCCTTCATCGCCGCTCCTTCGGGCAAGGTCTTCGCTGTAGCAAGACAAGACCAACATGGTCAGCGCCAACATGGTCTTCCCTCCCCAATAGGTATTAGCTGTAGCCAATAGGTATTAGCCCGTTTAGGTTTTGTTTTCTTTAGCCGTTTCCCAAACACTTTAGCACCTAAAAGTTAAGCTATTACGCTGTAGCGAAAGTTGTCTTTAGCCGTTTCCCAAACACTTTAGCACCTATTGGTCCTATTGGATGAAGCTAATACCGTAAAGGAGCGATAGTTTACCGTTTACCTATAGGTATTAGCTTAAGCCTAAAGGTCGGGGCGAAGCCATTCAGTCAAGAAGGGTGAAGCGACGGGGAATCGGGCTAAAGAAACCCGTATAGGTTTTACGCTTAGCTAATACCCTAAAGCGAGGTGAAGCTAATACCTTTCGCTATGCGTGCTAAAGTTGACCGTAAACGGTTAGGTTAGGCGTTTACCTATACGGTAGGCTAAAGAAAACTAAGCCTTTTAGGCTACAGCGGTTTAGCTTAAGCCTATCGGTATTAGCTTAACTATTGGTTTTGTAAACTCCCGAAAACCTAAAGGTAAACTTAAGCTCGCTACGCGCCTTTAGGTTTTCTTTAGCTCGATAGGTAAACGTAGTTCGCTCGCTACGCGCCGTAAACGGTTTCGGGACCTTTTAGGTAATAGCAAAGCGCATTCCCTATACGGTCAACTAGCCTTCCGTTTCCGAAACAAACCGTTTCCGTTTCCCTAAAGGCGCTAAAGTGTCCGTTTCCCTCAAACAAAGGCGCTAAAGTGGTGCTAAAGTTGTTAGGGAAACGGTTTACGGACACGCTGTAGCCTGGGAAACGGACACTAAAGCACAAGACCAACATGGTGTAGCTGTAGCCAATAGGGTTTAGCACAAGACCAACATGGTGTAGCTGTAGCCAATAGGTATTAGCTTAAGCAAGACAAGACAAGACCAGAATGGTGTAGCTGTAGCTTCACCTTCATGGTCTCTTTAGCGCATTCCCTACATGGTGTAGCTGTAGCTTGACCATGTAGGTGTAGCTGTAGCCTTCATCGTTCGCCCCTTCTTGACCTTTATGGTCTTCTTTAGCGGGTCTTCCCTCCACCATAATGGTGTAGCTAAGATAGCGCCTTTTAGGTGTAGCTAATACCTATACCTAAAGGTAAACGCTACACCTAAAGTAAAGGCTACAGCGAGACCATGTTGGTCTTGGTTTTCTTTAGCGCCTTATGGAGCTAAAGTTTACCGGGTAGGGAAACATTTTCTTTAGCGGGTTTTCTTTAGCACCCGGTTTTAGCGCAAAACCAATAGGTGCTATGCTAATACTGAGTTGTAAACGTTTTCTTTAGCGCCTTATGGAGCTAAAGTTTACCGTATAGGTCCTTTTCACTTAATCGAAAACAACACGTATTAGCTGCTATAGTGTTGTAAACGGGCTTCGTTTTCGCTTAAACGTTAGGTGCTATGCAAGCTAATACATTAAGTAAACGTAAACGTATTAGCTTTTACGTTGACTGTTTGTTTTCGCTGCTTAGTTGACCGGGTTTTCGAGCTATGCTAATACTGAGTTGTAAACGTAGTTAGTTGACTGAGTTGTAAACGTTTACAACACTATAGCAGCGAAACCCGTTAGGCGGCTAAAGCGTTTAAGCTAAACCGCTCCTAAATAAAAGGGCGGCGGCGGAGCGTTTACCTTTTAGGCTACAGCGTAATAGCCCCTAATACCTTTACGGTTTTCTTTAGCTCGATAGGTAGGCTAAACCCGTTTACCTATCGAGCGTAGCGTTTACCGTAAAGGTATTAGGGGCCGAAAACTCACGCGCCGGGCTAAAGAAAACCATGTTGGGCCGGACCATTCAGTCAAGAAGGTGCTATGCAAGCGATGAAGTCAAGAAGGACCATGTTGGTCTTGTCTTGTCTTGCTACAGCTATTACCTAAAGGTTTTGCTTAATATTACCATTATGGTCAAGCTACAGCAAAACCAAGGTCAAGCTACAGCAAAACCAAGGTCAAGCTACAGCAAAACCAAGGTCAAGCTACAGCTACACCATGTAGGCTACAGCGAATGCTACACCAAGGTCAAGCTACAGCGGACCATGTTGGTCTTGAGCGCAGCTACACCATGTAGTAAAGAAGGACCATGTTGGTCTTGTCTTGCGCTAAAGAGACCATTATGGTCTTGGAATGCTACAGCTACACCATGTTGGTCAAGCTTAATATTACCTATTGGGAATGCAACATATTACCATGTTGGTTTTGCTACAGCTACACCATGTAGTAAAGAAGCTTGACCATTCATGAAGGTCTTGTCTTGCTACAGCTACACCATGTAGGCTACAGCGAATGCTACAGCGTTTTCTTTAGCACCTTATGGGGCGAAGCGAGACCATAAAGGCTACAGCGAAGACCATGTCCCGAAGGGGCGAACGATGTTGGCCCGACGAAGGTGCGTAGCAAGCTATTACCAGTTTTCTTGAGAAGTGTTGGTCTTGTCTTGTCTTGCTACAGCGGTTTAGCTTAAGCAAAACAAGACCAACATGGTACCGGGCCAACATGGTCTTCCTTCCCTCCTAAACGGTATTAGCTTACCCGTGTTTTACGCTCAAGTTTTCGCTTCATCGAAAACTGTAAACGCTTCATCGAAAACGGTAAACTTTAGCCCGACGTAAGGGGCGAAGCTAAGCTCGATAGGTAAACGTAAACTAACCCGAAAACAACTCAGTCAACTAACTACGTTTACAACACTGTTTTCGCTACTATAGTGTTGTAAACGGTTGAACGCGCGTTAGCGAAGCGAGCGTGATAGTCATACTGACCCAAATATCAGGGGCGAAAGAGGATAGCGGGGCGAAGCTAATACGTTCAGTTTTCGGTGAATCGAAGCTAATACGTTCAGTTTTCGTATTAGCGTTTACGTGTTGTAAACGTATTAGCGTTTACGTTCAGTTTTCGGTGATACTTTGCAGGAACGAACTTGCGAGTGTTCGAAATCGGTAGATGAAGAATTCATTGTCGCTGCTAACTTTTCGCCGACAAACCATGACTAACTATAATATACTGTCTTTCGTCAATAGAGATGTGTCGATCTATCTTAGACTCAATCCCGTATGTCTGGCATTCGTTCCCATCTTTTCATTCTGTTAGAATTTTAGTCTTGTCAGTGAGTGTTCTATGTAGTGAATGTGTACCGAAAACCTAAACGGTATTAGCCCGTTTACCTATCGAGCTAAAGAAATTCCGAAACCGTTTCCCACACACACAGGTGCTAAAGTGTCCTATTGGTGCTTTAGTGTCCCGTAACGGGAAACGGAAACGGACACTTTAGCGCCTTTAGGACACTTTAGCACCTAAAAGGTAAACTTTAGCTCCGGCGCGTAGCGAGCTAAAGAAAACTTTAGCGCATTCCCAGGCTACAGCGTGTCCGTTTCCCAATAGGACACTAAAGCACCTGGGAAACTAAAGTGTCCCGCTCGCTAAAGAAGACCGGGTCTTGCGCTATGCGATTAGCTGTAGCCAATAGGTTAAGCTATTACGCTAAAAGCGGAGGGAAGACCATTATGGTGAAGCTACAGCGAAAACCAGGGCCGAAGTGAAGCAAGACCAACATGGTGTAGCTGTAGCCTACATGGTCTTGTTTTGCTACAGCTATTACCTAAAGGTTTTGTCAACTTTACGTTAGGCTACAGCGTTTTCTTTAGCCGTTTCCCTCAAACAAAGGCGCTAAAGTGGTGCTAAAGTTGTTAGGGAAACGGTTACGGACACGCTGTAGCCTAAAGGTTTTCGGTGACCGTAAAGGCTACAGCGTTTTCTTTAGCACTAATACCTATCGGTATTAGCTCCGCCGCCCATTTTTCTATGCCAAGTTAGCAGCGTCGAAGCTAAGCCTTTCTGCTTGAATGAAACAAATTTTTCTGTAGTTTCTCAGATGGGAACCCGAAAACTTATCAGTAAACGCCGTTTACAACACTATAGCAGCTAATACGTGTTGTTTTCGATTAAGCTAATACGTTCAGTTTTCGGTGAATCGAAGCTAATACGTTCAGTTTTCGGGCTATGCTAATACGTTGAGTAAACTACGAAAACTAAAGTAAACTACGTTAGAAAACGAAAACGAAAACAACACGATTAAGCTAATACCTATACCTTTAGGGGCTATGCTATTACGCTGTAGCCAGGTATTAGCTTACCCGGTTTGGTAAACGCTTAAACGATTAGGAGCGTTGACTGAGTTGTAAACGTAAAGATTAAGCGAAAACTTTAGCGCAAACCTAATACCTTGAGGGGCGAAGCGAGCACGAAAACCTAAACGGTTAAGCGAAAACTTTAGCGCCTGGAGGGAAGACCATTACCCGATTTGACCAACATGGTCTTGGAATCTACAGCGTTTTGTAAACTAAGCCTATTGGCTACAGCGAAAACCTAAAACCCGAAGGGGCAGGCATTCCAAGACCATGTTGGCTAGCAGCGCTCAAGACCAACATGGTGTAGCTGTAGCTTGACCTTGGTGTAGCTGTAGCTTGACCATGTAGGTGTAGCTGTAGCATTCCCTACATGGTGTAGCTGTAGCTTAACCATGTAGGTGTAGCTGTAGCCTTTACTTCATGGTTAAGCTCAAGCTTCACCTACATGGTCCTTCTTGACTGGTCTTGTTTTGCTTAAGCTATTACGCTTAACCCTTCAAGGTAAACGCCGCGCCTTAACGTTTAAGCGTTTACGTTTACAACACGTATTAGCCCGTTTACGTTTACAACTCAGTATTAGTAAGCTCCTATCGGGAGTTGGGCGCTAAAGAAGACCGGGTCTTGTAAAGTTTACCTTAACGGGCAAGGAGGGAAGACCATTACCCGATTTGACCTGAATGGTCTTGTCTTGGAATGCGCTAAAGTTTTCTTACCCATAAGTAAACGCGAAAACTTTAGCGCAAAACAAGACCATGTAGTCAAGAAGGTGCTATGCAAGCCATTAAGGTCTTGTCAAAGCTGTAGCTTCACCTTCATGGTCTTCCCTCCCCAATAGGTATTAGCTTAAGCCTATCGGTCAACTTTAGCACCTTATGGGGCGAAGCTACACCATGTTGGCCCGGAGGGAAGACCATTCAGTCAAGAAGCAAAACCAACAAGGCCCGAAGCAAAACCATGTTGGTCTTGTCTTGTCTTGCGCTAAAGAGACCATGTTGGGGCGAAGCAAAACCATGTAGGGAATGCGCTAAAGAGACCATGAAGGCTACAGCGAAGACCATGTTGGTGAAGCTACAGCAAAACCATGTAGGTCTTGTCTTGCGCTAAAGAGACCATGAAGGTGAAGCTAAAGAGACCAACATGGTCTTGTCTTGCGCTAAAGAGACCATTCAGTCAAGAAGCAAAACCATTCAGTCAAGAAGCTTGACCAACATGGTCTTGTCTTGTCTTGTCTTGTCTTGCTTAAGTTTCGCTTAAACGATTAGGAGCGTTGACTGAGTTGTAAACGTAAACGATTAAGCTATTACGTTTACAACACGTACCCGAAAACCTATACGGGTTTCGCTGCGCCTAACCGTTTACTTAAGGGTATTAGCTAAGCACGTTTACCGTTAGGTATTAGCTTAACCGTTTACCGTAAAGGTTTTCTTTAGCGTAAAACCTTTAGGCGCGTAGCTACACCATGTTGGTCTTGTGCTAAACCCGTAAGGGAAACGGCTAAAGAAAACCTTAAGGGTTTGGGCGATAGAAAACCATTCCCGAATGGTAAACGCTTACTTTTAGGTTTTCGGGTACCGTTAAGGCTAAAGCGTTTTCTAACCGATTCCCAATAGGTTTTCTTTAGCCCTAATACCTTTACGGGTTAACGCTTCACCCTTCGGGCAAGACCAACATGGTTTTGCTTCACTTTAGTTAGTTGACGTTTACAACTCAGTCAACTTTAGCACCTATTGGTTTTGCGCTTAGCTAATACCCTTAAAGTCAAGGCGCGCAGCGACCATGTTGAAGGGAAGACCATGAAGGTGAAGCTACAGCGAATGCGCTAAAGTTGACCGGTTAGGTCCGAAGGGGCGAAGCCATTAAGGTCCCGAAGGGTTAAGCGACGGTTAGGGAATCGTAGTTAGTTGACCGGTTAGGGAATCGTGCTATCGCTTGCATAGCACCTTCGGGTTTTCGGGCTAATACGTTTACAACACGTTCGCTGCGCCCCATAAGTAAACGTTTTCGTAAACGTAAACTAACCGAAAACAACATACATGTAAACTATCTACGTTTACCTTTACGGTCAACTATCGCACCTGACGGTATTAGCGAAAACATGTTGTAAACTACGTTAGAAAACAAACAGTAAACGTAAAAGCGAAAACGTTTACTTATGGAGCTAAAGAAAACCGTTAAGGTGCTAAAGAAAACCTTAAGGGGCGAAGCGAGCTAAACCCGGTTAGGCGCTATGCGAGGTATTAGCTTAATCCTAAAAGGTATAGGTATTAGCTTAAACGTGTTGTAAACGGTGAATCGAAGCTAATACCGTAACGATTAAGCGTTTACCGGGTGAACGGTTTAGAAAACGTTTACCTAAACGTAGAAGCTAATACTGAGTTGTAAACGGTATTAGCTCCGATGAACCGTTTACAACACGTATTAGCGTTTACCCATACGGTGCGTAGCTAATACCATAAAGGTAAACGTAAACGATTAAGCTAAACCGCTGTAGCTTCACCTTAATGGCTTGCTACGCACCTCCGGGCCAACATGGTGTAGCGTTTACCATTCATTCCCTTTTAGGGGCTTTTCCTAAATAAAGGTGCTAAAGTTTACCTTAAGTAAACGGTTTCGGCTAAAGAAAAGCTAAAGAAAACGCTGTAGCGAAGACTAAAGAAAATAAAGGCGCTATGCGTTTTCTATCGCCCAAACCCGTTAAGGTGCTAAAGAAAACCTTAAGGGAAACGGACACTTTAGCGCCTTAACGGCTTAAGCTATTACCATTCAGTCAAGAAGGCGCGATTACGCTTTAGCCAATTAGGTATTAGCTACACCATGTTGGTCTTGCTTAATAATACCATGAAGGCTACAGCTACACCATGTAGGCTACAGCGAATGCTTAAGCGTATTAGCTTAATACACCTAAAGGCCCGGAGGGAAGACCATTATGGTCTTGCTTAAGCGAAAACTAAAAGCTTTCCCTACCATAAGGTGGGAAACGGCGCCTAAAGGTCCGGTAGGATTAAGCGAAAACTAAGCGCGTAAAACAAGACCATGTTGGTCTTCTTTAGCGCCTAACCGGTATTAGCTTAAGCAAGACAAGACAAGACCAGAATGGTGTAGCTTCTTGACTGAATCGCTTCTCAAGAAAACTGGTAATAGCTTCCCTTCTTGACTGAATGGCTCTTTAGCTCCTTTACTTTAGGTGTAGCTAATACCGTTACGGTATAGGTATTAGCTTAACCCTTCGGGTCCTAAAGGATTAAGCTAATAGTAAACGATTAAGCTAATAGTAAACGATTAAGCTAATACCTATACCTAACGTAGAAGCGTTTACTGTTAGGTATAGGTTTTCTATCTACGTTTACGTTCACTGTTAGTTTTCTATCGTTTACCTATCGGTAAACTATCGCTCCATAAGGCCCGATTAGGCTTAAGCGAAGAGAAAGTAAAGAAAACGCTGTAGCCTAAAAGTTAAGCGAGCTGTAGCAAGACAAGACAAGACAAGACAAGACCAACATGGTCCTTCTTTACTACATGGTTTTGCTTAAGCCTTCATGGTCAAGCTTCTTGACTGAATGGTTTTGCTTCTTGACTACATGGTGTAGCTTCGCCCCAATAGGTATTAGCCCGTTTAGGTTTTGTTTTCTTTAGCCGTTTCCCTAAGAAACGCTACGCACCTATTGGTTTTGCGCGTTAAGAAAACAAAACAAGACCAACATCGCTGGCATAGCACCTTAACTTTAAGGGGCTTTTCCTAAGCTTTAGTGTCCTATTGGTGCTTTAGTTTCCTATTGGTGCTAAAGAAAACCTATTGGGAAACGGAAACGGTTTCGGTTTCTAAAGAAAATGCCGTAACGGGAAACGCTGTAGCCTAAAGGACCGGTTTCCCACCTATTGGTTTTGCGCGTAAGAAAACGCTTAACTTAAAGGGCCGGAGGGAAGACCATTAAGGTCTTGCTTAAGCTAATACCGTTAGGTATTAGGTTTGCGCTTTGCTATTACCTAAAAGGTTCCGAAACCTAATACCTAAACGGTAAACTATCGCTCCTAATCGGGTTAGCGCTTAGAAAACCGTAACGGTATAGGTATTAGCTTAATCCAATAGGTCCAATAGGAGCTAAAGTTTACGTGTTGTAAACGTAAACGCTTAATCGATTAGGCCCGAAGGGAACGGTAAACGTAAACGTTCGTAGTTTAAGCTAATACCTAACCGGTCAACTAACCCGAAAACCGGTTACCGGTATTAGCTTAAACGAAAACGAAAACAACACGATTAAGCGTTTACTGTTAGGTAAACGTAAACTAACCTATACCTAACGTAGAAGCGTTTACTGTTAGGTATAGGTTTTCTATCTACGTTTACTTTAGTTTTCTAACCGAAAACGTTTACTTTAGGTGCTATGCAAGCTTAATCGCTCCGTTACCGACTTTAGCCGATTCCCTAACCGGTATTAGCATAGCACCAATAGGAGCTAAAGAAAACTGAGTTGTAAACGTATTAGCTTAATCGTTCACCCGGTATTAGCACGTTTAAGCTAATACCATTAAGTAAACGTATTAGCGTAAACGTTTACTGAACGTATTAGCTCTATCTACGTTTACAACACTATAGCAGCTTCTACGTTAAGTAAACGATTAAGCGTTTACCTAAAGGCTAAAGCGTAAACGCTTCTACGTTGACTAACGTATACGCTTAAACGAAAACAACACGTAAACGCGGAGCACGTTGACTAACGTAATACGCTTCGCGGAGCAGTTTAGCTTAGCTCCGCGGATCCGCAGTTTAGCAACGCTCCGCTCCGCAGTTTAGCTGCTAAGCCGCTCCTTTTGTCTATTTTCTCGTGCTTATCGCGGTTTAGCTGTAGAGAAAAAACAAAAAAGACAAGTTTGAAGCGCTTAGGCCTTAGGCGGGTGGCCTAAGCAGCTACCTACATATAATGAAATCCACCTTACGGGTTTACCATTAAGAATTATTAACTAACAGCGGTGCGTGGGGAATAAATTTCCAGCATCTCCCACGCCAAAGAACACGCTTCCAAAGAGAAAGCGCGGGTATTCGAGTCTAAATTAGAAAGTTTGGGAATAGTTATGGTACTCTTCTTTCTCAGAAAATGTCGAAACCCGTGAAAGGGGCTAAAGTTTACCCGTAAACGTGCGTTTAGAAAACTTTAGCGCGTTTACGTTTACTTTAGGGTATTAGCTTAGCTCCTAATCGTTTAAGCTATTACGCTTACATGTAGGCTTAAGCTAATACCAGGCCCGAAGGGGCAGGCATTCCAAGACCATGTTGGCTAGCAGCGCTCAAGACCAACATGGTGTAGCTGTAGCAACTTCTTTACTACATGGTGTAGCTGTAGCCTACATGGTTTTGCTGTAGCCTTTACTTCATGGTAATATTAAGCAAGACAAGACAAGACCAGAATGGTGTAGCTTAAGCCAACATCGCTTCTCAAGAAAACGGTAATAGCTTCATGTGCCGGGATAATTGGCACCACCCTTACTGCCGGGGGTAAAGAAAGCCCTAGCCGTTCTCGGGACTCTTAATGAGATATATAATACTGATCCAAATTTCCCAGTAGTTGTTTGGTAAGGTTGTTATCTCGACCCTTCATGTGCCGGGATAATTGGCACCACCCTTACTGCCGGGGGTAAAGAAAGCCCTAGCCGTTCTCGGGACTCTTAATGAGATATATAATACTGATCCAAATTTCCCAGTAGTTGTTTGGTAAGGTTGTTATCTCGACCCTTCATGTGCCGGGATAATTGGCACCACCCTTACTGCCGGGGGTAAAGGAGGTATGCTCTTAGCGTTGACTAGTCGTCTTTTGAGCTGATAAATAATAGGCTACTAGTCTACAAATATAAAATAAAGCCGCCATGATGTTTCCATTTACTTTCCATACGGGTTCTTCTTTAATATCTACTTTATCGTTCTCCAATTCTGTCTGCAAGGGCAGGATTGGTAAAACAATAAATATTGCTTTCCATACGGGTAAAATATCTACTTTATCGTTCTCCAATTCTGTCTGCAAGGGTAGGATTGGTAAAACAATAAATATTGCTTTCTTGCGACTTCTACATTATGCTCCAATAGCGGGTTCTTCGGCTCGGTATTGGAGGTTGAGGCCTAGTCGTCTCCCTAAAGGTATTAGCTATTATCATTCAATAGCGGGATTACTAGCCCGGCTTTGTTGTAATCGATCCGCACTAATACCTGAAGGGTTTCGCTATGCTTTCACGGGCTTTCCCCATAATCTTTTGGCTAGGGCTTTCTTTATGCTTACTGTTAGCAAGGCTGTATTCTTGACCGAGATTCGAGGTCTCTTGACTATGAATAGGGCTAGGCGCCTTGCTTTCCATTGCTTGGGTATGAAATACAATGATGCAATAAACTTCAACTGTCATACAGTGTCATCGAACCTTAAGGTGGTGAAATACAATTTGGGGGGACTTTCTTTCGTGGCCTTTTTCGCGCGTTCTATGACGCTTTTACAGCCAGTGTCAATACACAGGTGGATGCTTTATCGTCGGGGTTTCTTATGAAAAGATGCATTTCTACAGGACTCCCTAGAACTAGTCTTATTGGCCAGGGTACTTACATGATGACGCCTTACCGGGTAGAGCCTTCTTACCCCTTCTTCATTCACTCTTATCATACTACAAACTGCGTTTGCCGTTTACTGTCGTCGGATGATTCAGATGGTACTTCCACCTTGAACCCAACGTCGCCAGCTGATGAAAAGAACCCAACGCCGCCTGCTGATGAAAAGAACCCAACGCCGCCTGCTGATGAAGCTGATTCTTTACCGCCTTTTTATCATTATCATACAACTCAGGCTGAACCTGATGATTCAGATGATTCAGATGAATCAGATGATTCTGATTTAGCTTATTTTGCTGATTCAGATTCAGATGATTCAGATTCAGATTCAGAGTCTGTTAGGAAGAAGAAGAAATCTTTATTGAGGTCCTTTGGCCGAGCTCTTGTCACTAAAGTGCTAAGTAATATAGAACCCAGTAAGAAACAGCCTAACGGTAGGTCTTTATATGTCCTTGAAGTTCTAGAGCTTTTGGAGAACAATAAACAGAAGATAATGAGCATGACAGAGAAGACAGAGAAGGAGGAAGCTTGTAAGGAGATACAGTTGGAAATAGAAAAGAAGACTATGTTATTTGACGAGAAATCTATCTATAAGACATCTCGTTCATTATTTGAAATGTTGACCATGGATCCTATTACCTATGAACAGAGGGCTACTAATATGAGAAATAATTTGTTTGTCAAGTGTCAAGGTGATTATTACATTAATAATGTTTTAAGCCACTTGAACGTTTATACATTAGAAGTACTTGTCATTTACGCTTTAGGTCAAATATTTAACAATTATTCAGCGGAGAATCCGCTTGTCAAAGCTGTCACACTGGTAGAGAAACTGGGCAGGATAGTGTTAAAAGATAGTGTTCTACCTTCTACTAAGGGTCAAAAGTTCGAGGAGCTGCTAGAAGTGAATTTGGATGAGAAAGTCGCACTGCTGGGAGGTTGTATCTTAAATATCTTAATAGAAAAGCGGATATTAGCTCTATATGATTCAGATGTTCTTTCGACGCCTAGCGTGAGAGGTAAAGCTAGTCATAAAGACTATAAGTACGTGAAATGTCTTTATGACTTGAGCCACTTACCTGTTAAGTTGAATTTACCTATGATAGCTAAGCCCAATGATTGGAAAATAGATATGGAGCCAGCGGTTCTAGGTACATCTAATGATATGGTTCCAGTCTTGCGGGGTGGTTATTACACTTCTGGGGCTGATGTTTATTATCGTTATCGGCTCATAAGCAGCAAAAACCCAGAACTGTTTAAGCTCCAAATGACTGTGCGGGAGGGGAAGGAGACCTATTTAAAGGCTATGTCATTTTTGCAATCTGTTAGATTTGTGGTAGATAATAATGTACTTGAGTTTATTCATTTATACTGGGATCGATTGACTGATCTTGGGCTTCTATCGAATAGTTCTTTGATAGACGTCAATCCAGAGTCCTTTGTGTTTGAGTTAAGAAAACATGTGAAAGCTCATTATAGTGAGCTATTCAAGGAATTTTTGGTTGAGGCACACAAAGCTCGTAATGAAAAGCTCATTTTCACTATGGCTAAGGCTTTCAGTGGTTACGACATATACTTTCCGGCATTTCAGGACTTTAGAGGTCGGATTTACCGTACGGGAATATTTCAACTGCATGGTTGTGATTTGTATAGGAGCCTGTTGAAGTTTGGTAGTTCTGGCCCTACTAGTACTAGAAAGTTGTCACTAAGTGAGATTCCCGCTGCTATCAAGACTGCTACGGCTAAACTATACGATTCGTCTTTCGAAAGTGACTCTATAGCTATTAATTGGTTTGATCAGTGGTATTTGGCGGGTAGGGATAATAATCATATAGATGACTATATCATAGATTCTATGAATCTTGCTAAGGAACCTTTTCAATTTCTTCGTAAAGCTTTGTTAATCTTGAAGGAAAGTGGATCCTTAGAGTCTGAGCCTGTGTTTATGGATGCCTCTTCTTCGGCTTATCAGATTATGGCTTATTTGCTACAAGATGTTTCTATAGCTAAGCAGACTAATCTAATACCAGGTATAAAGCGCAATGATCTTTATATGAGTCTTAGGGAAGATTTCATGAAGTATTTGATAGAAGCTAAAAGCCTAGATCCAAGCTTAGAACCATTTATAACTAGGAAATTGATTAAGAAGATCTTTATGCCTATCACATATGGAAAGACAGTGAAGTCCATAGCTGATGACATACACGAGGCTCTTAGCGATAAAATTCCTTATAAACTAAGTATGACGCTAGGGAAAGAAGCTTACAAGTATTGGTGTCTCCGTTACTCTGGGTTACATAATCTGTTGAAGTTGTTTGGCAGTGTGGGGTATTTATGTGCGTCTTTGGGTATTCCGGTCAAGCTATCAACTCCTTGTTTTTATTCCTATCAGGACTATCGTAAGTTCGAGAAACAGTCTGTTTGGATTTATTCTAGGGACCGTCTTAATAAGCGGCGTAGACATAAGATCTCATTCAATGTTCTGACCAAGAAGGCAAATGCTATGAAATCAAAATGTGCCACATTAGCTAACTTTATTCATCAGAAAGACGCTTTGATTGCTATTAATACTATAAGCCATATCATGAAAAACTATCCCCAGGCTCCTCTATATACGGTTCATGATTGTTTCGTGTCTAATTATGCTATGGCAGAGAAATTGGCTGATATTTATAAGGAAACGTTCTTCTTCTCATTGGGTCACCCCTTGTCATGTATTAATATGTTTCTTTTCAAAAATCTTATAGCACCACGCTACCCACACTACATGAGCTCCAGTGCTAAGTTGTCAAGTAAGCCGCTTACTCTTCCACAGATTCCCGAGAAATCGTTGACTTACCTATGTATGAGTGACCCTATTCCATTGCCTCATTTAGAGATTTTTGTGCGTGAGTGTATTGAAAGCCGATCCAAAGAATTTGGTTTGACTAAGACTAAGAAATTATTGGGTATTTCCTATGAAATCATAGAATTCTATCAAAAATACGTGGAAAGCCTAAGCGGTATGGTGATAGAACAAACCAATGATCTCTTAGCTTTAGATAAGCTACAAGTGGGTATTTCAACTCGTATGAAGCAGTTTCAGTCTCTTTGTTTCGATCAAACCAACGGAAAAAAGAAGAATTATAGTTTAACATGAACAACTCGAACATGAACAACTCATTATGGTCGTTTTATCAACGTATTAAATATTCCGAGGATATAAGTTCTCGGGGTAGAATTTATTTAGGTCTTACGCTTTTTCGAAAACATTTTGTTGGGTGTTGGGTTGATTTCTTTCTTCTTAGTGTGGTGAATCTAATGGTCAAAATCGCTGACCTTCACGGGTGCAAGTGCACAGATTTGAAGTTCACCTTTCATTACGTTATTGATACGATGCCCGAGAGTGATGAGGATATAACCACTAACGATTTAGACGACTTAAGACGACGTCTTAGTGGTCGTCAGCATCACAGACTAATGCCATTCACAATAGGACCTAGTATAACCGGTTATAACTGGTTGAAAGATTTGAAACTAAGAATAGCGGAGATGGCCGAGAAATATAAAGATACACATATCTTAGGAGTTGGTATACACTGTTACGTTTCCAGTCCACGAGTCAACTATAGCTCCGCCAATGACCTAGTGTTCGACGACCCCGAGGTTGTCAAGAGCCGTGTCTTGTCAATCTTAGAATCTGAAGAAGAAGACAAGTCCTTAGCCTTGAAGGTGGATTTATCTATCCTAAACGATGAGGAGGAGCTTCGCCTTAAGGATTCTTGCCCACCAGTTTCTAAACAGACAGAAGTCGTAGAAGAAGTCGTAGCTGAAGAGAGAAGCAAGGAGAAAAGCAAAGGTAAAGCCAATTTCATCACTCAATGTAAGCCTGACAAGAACATTAAGGGTTTCATAGTAGGTGACATAGAGACTATTCTAGTTGACAATATACATATTCCTTATGCTATGGGGTATGTCTTTGCGGGTGTTATGGGCGAATCGCTAGAAAGGCTTGAGAAACCGGTGACCTATTTTACTACGGGCAATTTCTACGATGACTTAGGGGGCTCCTTTCAGGATCTTAGTAGAGCGATGTTTGAGAATTTTCTTTCAGGGTTGATAAGCTATTCTAAGGGTAAAGGTACCAGAAAGGTTTACTTTCACAATCTTTCTCGATTTGATGGAATCTTGATCATGAAATACCTGCTTGATGACAAAGGCGAAAGGTGGATTATCAAACCAATTATTAGAGAACATAATGTTTATCAAATCAAGGTTTATTCTAAGAAAAATCCCAAAGAGGTGGTACTTGACATTCGGGATTCCCTCAAGCTATTACCTGGCAGTTTAGACCTTCTGGCTAATACTATGTGCCCAGAGTTAGGTGGTAAGGGGCAACTCAATCACGAAGAACTGAATGAGTTCAATATCTCCTCTCGAAGACAGGAATGTCTCAAGTACCTGGAGCAGGATATTTTACTTCTGGCTGGAATTCTCAGGAAGGCTCAGGAGAAGTATTGGGTAAGGTATCAAATAGATATAACTAAGAGTTTAACCGTTTCGGCGTTAGCTATGAAGATTTATCGAACTTATTACTATCCCGATACTCTGCCTATATATAAGCCCCAACCTAACCAAGCGGCCTTTATTCGGGAAGGATACTATGGTGGTCACACCGACGTGTATATACCCTATGGTAGGGACTTGTATTACTATGATGTCAACTCGTTATACCCATACGCAATGACTAAGCCCATGCCAGGCGGAGCACCAGTATGGCATTCCCTTCAAGGTGCTAATCTGTCTAAGCTATTTGGCTTTGTGAAGGCTAAAGTGACATGTCCCGATGACATCAAAGTGCCATTTCTTCCTTACAGAAACCCAGAGACTGGTTCACTGGTATTTCCTACCGGGACATTTACTGGTGTTTACTTCACGGAAGAGTTAAAATATGCAGTGTCTATAGGATATAGTGTGGAGCTTCAGCATGGCTATCTCTTTTCTAAGATAGATAGCCCATTTTCTGACTTTGTCAGGGAAATCTATGCTGAAAGAGTAATAGCTAAAAAGGATGGAGACGAGGTCATGTCTCAACTGCATAAGTTGACGATGAATTCGCTGTACGGGAGGTTCGGTATTAAGCCTGTTTGCAACATCACGGAGATCTGCGACCAGGAAAAAGCCGAATCTCTCATGTCCATTTACAAGTTTGGCCCTACTACTCCCTTGAATGATACCCACTATGTATTAAGTTACACGGCTTCACTGCAAGGAATGGCTTCCCACAGCCAAATATCCGAGTATGCTAAATCCAGGTCACACTGGACAAACTCGGTCAATGACAATAGCACATCGGCAGTGCAGATGTCGGCAGCAGTCACTGCGTATGCCAGAATTCACATGTATCCGTTCATCTCGTTACCTGGATGCCACTACACAGATACAGATTCAGTGGTGTTGGACAAGCCACTTGAGGAGTCATTAGTGTGCTCCAAGTCCTTAGGGAAACTCAAACTGGAATTCTTGGTTTCGGAAGGTTACTTCTTAGCGCCAAAATGCTATGCCTTGGCTTTGAGTCAAGACAAGCACATAATTCGGTTCAGAGGGGCCGCCAAATCTAATATCGACCTTTCTTGGTTCATTGAGCAGTATAAAAATATTGGGCGAGTGATCAAAAGTAGTGTGTCCTCTTCTTTCAAGATACATTGGCCAACACTCAATATTTACCGTGCTCAAATCATGCTCAATATGGGTATTGACCCAAGCACCAAAAGAAATCTCGTTATTGATGAGAACAATAGATGGGTTGATACCTTACCTTTGAAGATCTTTGACAAAAAAGAGAAGAAAGAAGAAGTTCTTCAAACCAAGATCCATAGCTCACAAGAAGCAACCAAAGGTAAGTCTGATTCCAGCCGTTCTACAGTGTATCTGAATGCTTCCAAGAAAGAGGAGGCGCGCCAAGAAAATGAATCAGAACAGTTACCCGCCACTGCACCACAGCCTATGAATGGTGGTGGTGATGGTGGTGCTGAGCTTTCACGTAGAAAGCCATCCCACACCGCACATCTGCCTATCAATGGTGGTCAAGATTCACGTCAGTCATCCCTACACGTCAAAGCAGCAATGTTCTGGTTTCTGTTAGGAGTATGCATAATCGATTTGATTCGGAAAAGCTCCTTATTGATTAATAAGCTAAAACCCTTCTTTCAAGACAACCTTACTAGCAATGCTATTCCCTCAAGGTGCGTAGCGAAACCAGCCGTAAGGGTTCGGGAGAAACCCACCCAGCTGGATCCTTCAAGACTTATTCGTAAGCAAAAAGAAGAAGAACTTTCACGTGTTCAAGTGCTCGAAGAACAACTACTACGAGAACGAGAAGCACGTCTTCAAGTACTTGAAGAGCAACTAGCTCTTAGAGAAGCACGTCTCAAGCTTGAAGAGCAACTAATGGCTGAGCGAGAAGCACGTATTAGGCTTGAAGAACAACTACGAGAGGTTCAAACACGTAATAGGCTTGAAGAACAACTACGAGTTCTAGAAGATGAATTACTACTAGAACGTGAAGCACGTGTCAAGCTTGAAAAAGAGCTTGTCAACCAACAAGATGAGTTGCTCAATTTTCAAGGTGCTCAGCTACCGTATGGGAAAGAAAATAATGGTCTCATTACCGAAGAAGAAGAAGAATGTATTTCTTGGCCTAAACGTTACATTCCAGCTTGCCGTAATGAATCAAATGATCATAGCTCCGCCAAGCCTCAAGGGGAGGAGCTTTCATCTGCCATTGAAAGAACTGAGTACCCCAAACCCAACCTACCAGAAAACTCAGCTGGGGCGAAGCTTCAGAAAGGCCCGAAGGGTTCGTGTGAGAAAAGTCAAAGTAAGAATTCTCACGAGAATGACAATGATATTCTAGGAAAAGAACCCAAAAAGAATAAGATAGATCTCCACCATCCTTTACCCCGTGAACCACCTTGAAACCGAACAAATGCATGAGTAGGACCAATGAATTCAAAGACAGCTACAAGGGTGAAGAAACTGGGTTTGTCCTACACTAAAGTGCATCTAAAATGAATCTTTCACAAAGGCATGGCTGAAGCTAAACCCAGTCAAGAAGACCCGGAAAGAGGAAGGAAGGAAAGCCAAGTGGTAATATCAGGTTTGTCTTTAGTTTAGCTTAAAGACAAGACAAGACCTACATGCATAGCACCTTGGGCCTTCGGGGTCTTCCCTTCGGGTAATGGTGTAGCAATACCATGTTGGTTGCTACGCACCTTGACTTCCCAGGTGGGTTGAGGAAACAAAAGCGATGCATGCGATGAAGTCAAGAAGGTGCGTTGCAAGCGTTGAAAGATTGCTAATAGGTACACTATTGGGTAGGACAACCCGGGTGTAATCATGATCCATGACCAATCCTTCATCTTTTTCTAAATCGTTGCTTTTAGAGTAAGAAACAAGGCCACGAAAGTGAAGTCAATGACCAAACAGGGGTGGAGGGTGCGTCAAACAAAGTGTCACGCTCTTGTTAGTTCTTGTTAGTATTAGCTTCAACATAGTTTTCTTTCTTATTCAGCCCTTTGGGCCATATAATATATAATTCTTTTGACTTCTTTTAGCCAGCAGCTGTTTGTATCAGTGTTATTATTGGGTTCTGGCTCGTAAATAGGGTTGTTTCTCACTCTATTAGCTAAGTAGGTAGAGGCAGAGGTGCTAGAGTTATTAGACTAAGAATTAGACTCATCTAACTCAATAACAACCTCAAGACTATCTTCGAAGATTTCATTGGAGGCACTAGAGTTATTAGACTCATCTAACTCAATAACAACCTCAAGACTATCTTCGAATTCAAGGAATTCTTCTTCTTCGGCGCTAGAATCAGAGTTATTAGACTCTGATTCTAACTCAATAACATCCTCAATACTATCTCTTGAGAATTCATTGAGAGCTAAAGGTCTTCCTTCTTCTAACGACATAATATCATTAACCAAGTCTCGAGCGGGTATGAAGTCAACAGCTTCATTGAATTCTCTTCTGAAATGAGTAAGGACCCATCTATGACTAAGAAGTTGAACTACACCCAAATTGAGTATGGCCCTTCTATTTAGATTCTCAACCCTCAAATACAAATTCTCGAAAGGCCAACCTCTCTCCGATAGCTCTAAACGGGCCATATCTCCAGCAGCGACCAAATCTAACAGAATATCCACTGAGGTCATATTCTCCGTATGTCTAGCCATAAATTCAAGAAAGTTTGGTTGAACCGCTGCTAATGAGGCCTCACTAGTAGGATAATGTAAAGAATTATTAGTCACCAAAGAATTGGTATCCAAAGAATTATTAGTCACCAAAGCCGAAGAAGAAGAATTAGTCAATGCCAATGACAAAGAATTCTCATGTATAATAGAACTATTAATCAAACTAAAATCCTCGTCAGAAGGTGGTTTTCCATAGAAATAGTGATAAACCGCTAAGGCCGCTAATCCAACTATTAATCCAATAAGAACTAAACTTGTATTGCTACATGTTTTGAGCCTTCGAGTTCTTCGAAGCTGTGCCCCTCTTCTTCGAGTTCTTCGAAGCTGTGCCCCTCTTCTTCGAGTTCTTTTTCTTCTTCGAGTTCTTTTTCTTCAAGAACATGGACGCTGCCATCTGATTCGCTTTGCTCCGTTTGATCGCTAGGGCAACTACTCAAGGTGGTATGAACATCTTCTTTAGGTAAAGAAGACTGAGAACTTTCATAGTTGAACACCAAAAGAAGAAGTATACCCAGCACTAGTAAAATAATTGAAGCTACTATAGTACGAGTCTCTCTAGATTGATTGGCTCTAGAAACCACTAAAACTATAGCTAAGGCTAAAAGAATCATCTTCAATGAATTATTGAAAGGAGAACTTGAAGAAAAACCTATTGTACCCAGCAGCAAAGGCAGGATAATAGATAAGATCGGAAGCAACCTTAGTATTATAGAAAACAATTCCATAGGTGCAGAGCTATGACCGGTCAGAGACACGTTGCTATTACCACGAAGAGGAGAAGCCGAGCCACCATGAAGGTTAGTCAAGGAGCGACAAACCCCATGTTGGTCTAGAGCTAAAGGAGCTTTGGTCTTGAAATGTTTTAACGAAGAAACCCAATAAGAAAACCCAAGAAGAAGTTTTTCTAAAAGCGTTTTCTGGGGGGAGGGCTTATCCTTTTTCGATAAGCCCTCAGAAAAGGCTGAAACAGTCAAATTATTCAAAAGCATCTCACGTAAAGGATCTTGACTTTCAAGGTCTTTGCGCTTTTCATATTCCTTAGTCAAATTAGGTAAAATTTTGTTTATAACATCTTGAGATTGAGTAATCTTACTTTTATAAGAATTATTATTACTCAAGTATTGGAGAATGTTAAAAATCTTGACATGCATTTTCTTATCGCCATGCTTCAAAGCTGCACGATGAAAATCGTTGATAAGACACTTAAGAACATTCACTGTTCTTTTGGTAAATTCCTTGAAATCCAACGATAACTGTTGATATCTAGTCAGATCCAAATGAAATTTCTCTATAGGTAAAACATCTAGACAATAAAGCTTTCTGTCATGCTTTAAAAAAGCTTTTTCACATGAATGAAATCTAGAGCCATAATTGTTATACATTTCAAGAATAATGTGTCTGGCTATTAGGAGCCTATTTTCACAGAAAAGAATCTTCTTATTATAATCATCATCCTCTTGGTTATCATTATCCTTTTTGAAGCTCTTTAATTTGAAAGAACAACTTCTCATGATTATCCCATAAATCTTTCAAGATTTTCTCTTTCTTAAGTTTCCTGGATAACTTAAGAGTTTTGTCGAGAAAGATTTCAGCAGCTGATTTATTCCAAGTCACGGAAAAATCATATGAAACTTTATCATCTTGAAAAATCTCTAAGTCTGACTTAATAGGGATATCATGAGTATAGTTTATACTATAAGTGGTGATACCTTGACTTTTATTACTGCTAAATAAGCGGCAAAACAAGCTGTATACCTCCTTGTTCTTTTTAGTGTTTCTTATCTGAAAGACATTAGAAACACGTGAAATAGGCTCCGAAACTTTTAGGCAAACGCAGTTTGTAGTATGATAAGAGTGAATGAAGAAGGGGTAAGAAGGCTCTACCCGGTAAGGCGTCATCATGTAAGTACCCTGGCCAATAAGACTAGTTCTAGGGAGTCCTGTAGAAATGCATCTTTTCATAAGAAACCCCGACGATAAAGCATCCACCTGTGTATTGACACTGGCTGTAAAAGCGTCATAGAACGCGCGAAAAAGGCCACGAAAGAAAGTCCCCCCAAATTGTATTTCACCACCTTAAGGTTCGATGACACTGTATGACAGTTGAAGTTTATTGCATCATTGTATTTCATACCCAAGCAATGGAAAGCAAGGCGCCTAGCCCTATTCATAGTCAAGAGACCTCGAATCTCGGTCAAGAATACAGCCTTGCTAACAGTAAGCATAAAGAAAGCCCTAGCCAAAAGATTATGGGGAAAGCCCGTGAAAGCATAGCGAAACCCTTCAGGTATTAGTGCGGATCGATTACAACAAAGCCGGGCTAGTAATCCCGCTATTGAATGATAATAGCTAATACCTTTAGGGAGACGACTAGGCCTCAACCTCCAATACCGAGCCGAAGAACCCGCTATTGGAGCATAATGTAGAAGTCGCAAGAAAGCAATATTTATTGTTTTACCAATCCTACCCTTGCAGACAGAATTGGAGAACGATAAAGTAGATATTTTACCCGTATGGAAAGCAATATTTATTGTTTTACCAATCCTGCCCTTGCAGACAGAATTGGAGAACGATAAAGTAGATATTAAAGAAGAACCCGTATGGAAAGTAAATGGAAACATCATGGCGGCTTTATTTTATATTTGTAGACTAGTAGCCTATTATTTATCAGCTCAAAAGACGACTAGTCAACGCTAAGAGCATACCTCCTTTACCCCCGGCAGTAAGGGTGGTGCCAATTATCCCGGCACATGAAGGGTCGAGATAACAACCTTACCAAACAACTACTGGGAAATTTGGATCAGTATTATATATCTCATTAAGAGTCCGAGAACGGCTAGGGCTTTCTTTACCCCCGGCAGTAAGGGTGGTGCCAATTATCCCGGCACATGAAGGGTCGAGATAACAACCTTACCAAACAACTACTGGGAAATTTGGATCAGTATTATATATCTCATTAAGAGTCCCGAGAACGGCTAGGGCTTTCTTTACCCCCGGCAGTAAGGGTGGTGCCAATTATCCCGGCACATGAAGCTATTACCGTTTTCTTGAGAAGCGATGTTGGCTTAAGCTACACCATTCTGGTCTTGTCTTGTCTTGCTTAATATTACCATGAAGTAAAGGCTACAGCAAAACCATGTAGGCTACAGCTACACCATGTAGTAAAGAAGTTGCTACAGCTACACCATGTTGGTCTTGAGCGCTGCTAGCCAACATGGTCTTGGAATGCCTGCCCCTTCGGGCCTGGTATTAGCTTAAGCCTACATGTAAGCGTAATAGCTTAAACGATTAGGAGCTAAGCTAATACCCTAAAGTAAACGTAAACGCGCTAAAGTTTTCTAAACGCACGTTTACGGGTAAACTTTAGCCCCTTTCACGGGTTTCGACATTTTCTGAGAAAGAAGAGTACCATAACTATTCCCAAACTTTCTAATTTAGACTCGAATACCCGCGCTTTCTCTTTGGAAGCGTGTTCTTTGGCGTGGGAGATGCTGGAAATTTATTCCCCACGCACCGCTGTTAGTTAATAATTCTTAATGGTAAACCCGTAAGGTGGATTTCATTATATGTAGGTAGCTGCTTAGGCCACCCGCCTAAGGCCTAAGCGCTTCAAACTTGTCTTTTTTGTTTTTTCTCTACAGCTAAACCGCGATAAGCACGAGAAAATAGACAAAAGGAGCGGCTTAGCAGCTAAACTGCGGAGCGGAGCGTTGCTAAACTGCGGATCCGCGGAGCTAAGCTAAACTGCTCCGCGAAGCGTTTACGTTAGTCAACGTGCTCCGCGTTTACGTGTTGTTTTCGTTTAAGCTAATACGTTAGTCAACGTAGAAGCGTTTACGCTTTAGCCTTTAGGTAAACGCTTAATCGTTTACTTAACGTAGAAGCTGCTATAGTGTTGTAAACGTAGATAGAGCTAATACGTTTCAGTAAACGTTTACGCTAATACGTTTACTTAATGGTATTAGCTTAAACGTGCTAATACCGGGTGAACGATTAAGCGTTATACGTTTACAACTCAGTTTTCTTTAGCTCCTATTGGTGCTATGCTAATACCGGTTAGGGAATCGGCTAAAGTCGGTAACGGAGCGATTAAGCTTGCATGCGCACCTAAAGTAAACGTTTTCGGGCCTATATAGGTTTTTTCAGAAAAACTACGTTTACCTTAGTTTAAGCGTTTACTGTTAGGACCTAAAGGTTTAAGCTAATACTATACCTAACGTGCTAAAGAAAACTTTGAGCGCAAAACCAATAGGTTTTCTTTAGCGCAAAAACCAATAGGTGGAAACTAACGCGCAAAACGCTGCGCGTAAAACCTTTACGGTATTAGCTTTAGCCTTAACGGTAAAGCGAAAACGCCTTAAGTAAGGGGCGAAGCTAAGCCTTCACCAACATGGTGTAGCTTTAGCCTTATGGCTTAAGCGTTTTCTAACCTTAAGGGTATTAGCTAAGCTATTACCTTAAAGGGGCGAAGCTATTACCATAAAGGGAATGGTATTAGCTTAAGCAAAACCAATAGGTGGCGCGCATTCGCTGTAGCTTCACCTTAATGGTCTTCCCTTCGGGTAATGGTCTTCCCTCCGG
>MU264521.1:0-25300 GCA_020310875.1 Ceratopteris richardii
GGATAAACAATCCAAGTACTCAAGTACCACTCAAGTGGCGAAAGATGTGCTTAAGTGCCTCCCAATGCTTGACTCCTAAGCAATGCATAAACCTCCTCATGTGTGAGATAGCAAACCGAATATCTAATCGAGTAATGCATAAGTAAATCAAGCATCCAACACCCTGCTGATAGAGACATCATCAATGCATCTCCAGCATCATGAAGACTCAATCGTAAGCTTTCCTCCATAGGAGTGGCAATAGGTTTATAGTCTTCAGGGCCAAAATGCTATTGGAGTTAGATGTCTGCGGAAGCACACGAACAACATAAGGAAGAAAAAGAAGCTTGGAGCACAACACACAATATTGAATGTATTATCACTAGAATGTACAAAGATATGTAGACCGTTAGGGCAATAAGTGTATATACAAGCGGGAGGGGGGGGAGAAACCTCCTAAAGAGGGAAAAAAGTGCCCTGATGGTACTAGAGTGTTCACACACATCACTACCTAAATATATCAACAAATCCCCCCTGGGAGTGATGCGGTGAACAAGGAGCTGGCACTCATGTATAAGGAAGTGCCAAGCTATGTGGAAATCACTCCACAAAAGGAAGTAAGCCCAAAGTTTTGCGGAAAGCTTCAAACTTCTTCCTAGGGAGAGCCTTCATGAAAAGGTCTGCAATGTTCTCCTGCGTGGGCACATATGCCAAGATGATCTCCCCAATAGAGAACCTCTCCTTGACATAATGATAATGCATCTCAATGTGCTTAGTGCAAGCATGGAACACATGGTTCCTCGCAACTTCCAATGCACTCTGACTATCAGTGAAGATGGTGGTGGCAGAAGACTAACCAATACCCAAATTATCCATAAGGCATCTCAGCCACACACACTCAACAGTAGCTGTGAAAGCTACCCTATACTTAGCCCCACAACTGGAAGTGGCCAGAGTAGGCTGCTTCTTGCTCATCCAAGATATACATGAGCTAGCAAGCATGAAGCAAAAACCACTAGTGGACACATGAGTATCATAACAACTAGCCTAGTCAGAGTCAAAAAAAGCATGCAAATCTAGCGGTAGTGATCCCCCCAGGATAAACAACCCAAGTAACTGAGTACCACTCAAGTAACGAAAGATGCACTTAACCGCCTGCCAATGCTTGACACCTATGCAATGTGTAAACTTGCTCATCTGTGAGACAGCAAACTGAATATCTGGTCGAGTAATGCATAAGTAAATCAAGCATCCAATAGCATGCTGATACAGAACAGCATCAAATGCATCTCCAGCATCATGAAGACTCAATCGTAAATCTATCTCCATAGGACTGGCAATAGGCTTACAGTCTTCAAGGCCGAAACACTACAATAATGTGTCAATATATTTCGTTTGACACAAGGCCATTCCACCATCAACATGCATAAACTGAATACCCAAATAATGATGCAAATGTCCCAAATTAGACATCTCAAATGAGGCATGCAAATCAGCCTTAAATCAACAATATGCTTCTCATGAGGACCAGTGAGCAGCATGTCATCAAGATACACCACAACGATCAGAAGTACATCATTAGCATGCTTAACATGTAAGGTGCTTTCAGTTGGACTGTTCTCAAAACCATGTGCAATCACATATGCATGTATCTTTTCATACCAA
This sequence comes from Ceratopteris richardii, assembly GCA_020310875.1. Lineage (NCBI taxonomy): Eukaryota > Viridiplantae > Streptophyta > Polypodiopsida > Polypodiales > Pteridaceae > Ceratopteris > Ceratopteris richardii. The sequence goes on from MU264521.1 coordinate 1,645, forward strand.
GCACGTGGTGCTTGTTTCAAACCATATAAAGCCTTTCTTAACCTGCACACCTGGTTTTCATGCCCTTTCTACACAAAGCCAGGAGGCAGAAAAACATACACTTCTTCATGCAAGTCACCATTCAGAAATGTTGTTTTAATGTCCAACTCATGTACATTCCAACCATAATGAGCTGCAAGTGCACAGATGCTATGAACAGTAGTCATTCGGCATGTAGATGCAAAGGTTTCATCAAAATCAATGCCTCTTTCCTGCACATAACCCTTTGCAACAAGCCTAGCCTTATACCTGTCAATTGTTCCATCAGGCTTATGCTTCAGCTTGTAAACCCACTTAGTGCCAATGGCCTTCTTGCCAGGAGGTAAGTCACACAAAGACCAAGTACCATTCTTCATTATAGCATCATATTTACATTGCATAGCAGCCATCCAATTTTCTGAATTTTATGCTTCATCAAACAAAACAGGCTCATTCTCATCACAGAGACTAGATGAAGCCATAGCATAGCAATCTGATGCAAAAGAGGCACTATGAGAGCCTAAACGAGTATGATATGATAGAGGTGCATCTAATTTGTTGTCACGCACGGTTTGCACCAACCATTTTAGCATAGTTTTTTGCCTCCTGAATATCAGCTCTCTCATCATGTAAATCTGCATCAGAAATGGGATGATCTGCATCATCACATGAAACTTGCAAAGGCTGAGAAGTTACCTCATTAGGACCAACACCAGATTGTTCACTTGTAAAAAGAGGCAGCAAAGTATCATACATGTCTTTGGGGCTAACAGATGTCTCCTTAGTACATGAAACCAATGGTTGAATAGCATCTTCCACAAAGACAACATCACGGCTAACCAGAATACGTTTAGTCTGTGGATGATACAAACGATAGCCTTTACTTTCAGAACTCTACCCACAAAAATACATTTTACTACTTTAGCATCCAATATTCTGCAATGTTGTGCAGGCAACTAATGCATATGCCAAACAACTAAAACATGCAGATGAGCAAACAGATGGGCTTGCAATCATGCCAAGCCGCATATGGAGTGATAGACTACAGTGCTTTGTGGGACACCTGTTAAGTACATAAGCTGCACACATGACAACCTCAAGGCCAGAAACTATGTGGCAAAGCCTGACCCTTGACCATACACCTTGCCATCTCCATGAGTGGACATGTTCTTCCGTTCAGTAACTCCATTCTGTTGAGGTATATACAGCACTATACACTGGTGTTTTATCCTATGTTCAGTCAAAAATGCATTAAAGTTAGAATACATACATTCCCCCCTCGATCATAACGAAGATGGCCTATTTGCATGTTGATAGATTTTCAGCCAAAACTAGAAACTGTTTGAAGCACATAAACACTTCGGATTGCTTTGAGTGGATATGCCAATGCATGCCTGGAAAAATCATCAATGAAAGTTGCAAAGTAAAGATAGTTTCCAAAAGAAGGTGTCTGCATAGGACCATAGACATCGTTATGAATAAGCTGCAATTTCTGAGTAACCCGGATTGAACCATCTTTTGGAAATGAGGAACGCTGTATTTTTTCCAAAATACAACCTTCACATACATGTTTACCGGGTGCCTCAAGTTTTGGCAAAGAGGACACCATTTCAAATTTATGCAGGCATAGCAAACTAGCAAAGTTCAGATGACCAAAAGCGTGCATGCAAAAGCTTTGCATCTAAAACAGCCTGAGAATCATGTATTGCACATGCCAAATCATTCACGGATCTTTCATAGTCTATGAGCCTATACAGCCCACAACATAAAATACCAAAAGCAATAATCATGTCTCCATCTAACAGATCATGAACTGTACATTTGTGATCAACAAATTTCACAACCAATCCAATCTTGGCTAATGCAAAAACTGATAAAAGATTCTTCTTGATTCCCGGCACACATAAAGCATCTTACACAGTGAAAGAACTACCATCAGGAGTAGTCAGAATGATCTTACCAACTCCCATAATAGGATAAGAGAAGTTGTTTACGCATGTAACAGTGTTCCCTGTAGGGATAGGCTCGAGTGAAGATAAAAAACTGCACTACGAGGTAATATGTTTGGTCGCCCCACTATCAAAGTACCAAACATATGAGTCTATTGCAGACATGCACTGCTCATGAGAAGATGGGTCAAAACTGCAACAGTAGTAAACACCCATTCTTCTTCCTACACAAGATTATTAAACTCTATTTTCGGTGTAGAGGCCTCTGCAATAACCATTCTAGCCTCTTTCTTCTTTGCCTCGTTAGCAGCCAGTTTTGGATAGCTCTTAATTACATGATCATTGCTTTAGAGTATTTACAAAACAATTTCTGCTTTTCTGATTTCTTCTCATCTTTGTCTTCCTTCTTCGAATGTGCACCATTTGTAGATTTCTACTTACTAGTAGAAGACCTCCATTTAGCTTTCCCTTCTAACCAGCCAGGAAAGCTTGATCTGCAACATGCATAATAGACATGTTCTGCCTAGATTGGTCCTTCTTGCAACAAAATAGAAACTAACTCTTCAAATTTTAAGGCATTCGGATTGCCTTTCATCATCAAAACGAAGACTAGAGTAAAACTCTGATATAAGTCAAGAAGACCATTCAGAAACCGTCTGCACAAGTGAACTGTCACGAAGGATTTCATTAGTAGAAATCAATTGTTCCTTCAAATCCTTGATCTTTGTCAAAAAACTATCCATAGAGTCACCATTCATTTGCTCACTCTCCAACTGTTTTCAAAGGTAAGCAACACGAGCCTCATTCCTAGCCTGGTACAATGTGGTAAGTGTACCCCAAGCATCCTTAGTTGTTCTGCAAGAGCGAATGTGAGGAATAATGGCACGTTTGATGGACAAAGCTATCAATGCATGTGCCTGAGAATCTCTGCAATCCCAACAAATTTTCCCTGTAGTAGGTGCAACAGAAGTAGCAGCACGAACAAGAATTTGTAGAATATCCCCATCTTGTACACCATCTCCATTAGCTTTAGTACCTATAGTTCTAACACTTGCAAGTGTGATAGGATGTTTTTCAACACCCTACACAATGTTCCACAATCCTTTTGCAATCAATACATGTCACGTCATATAAGCCCATAACGGTAGTTGGTACCATCCAACTTATCCTCAACAACCAACATATGGAATACATCACTACTTTCAGCCATGGCCGGTGACTAAAATACCTTGATGCAGAAAATTGATTGTATCTCAGAAAGTTGAACAGAACTGCCTAGACGAATTCTGCTAAACCTGTAGCAGACTTCAAGATGCTTATATTGGTGAACCAAAATAGTGCATTCGGAGGCCAAAACGAGCTCAGATCGCGGTTTTGGCACCATGCAATGAAGTTATTTTGATCTCTGAAACACCCTGAGTATGATCACCAAAATTTGTGCGATTCTGAGACTGCAATTGGAGAGGTGTCGATGATGCTTTAGATGAAGCGGTGAGCTCCTCTAATACCAATTGTTGGAGTTAGATGTTTGCGGAAGCACATGAACAGGACAAGGAAGAAGAAGAAGAAGCTTGGAGCACAACACACAATACTGAATGTATTACCACTAGAATGTACAAAGATATGTAGCCCTTTATGGTAATAGGCGTATATACAAGTCGAGGGAAAAAACCTCCTAAAGAGGGAAAAAAGTGCCTCGGTGGTCCTAGAGTGTTCACACACATCACTACCTAAAAATAGCAATAAATGCTACAATAATGTGTCAATATATTTCCTTTGACACAAAGCGATTCCACCATCAACATGCATAAATTGAATGCCCAAATAATGATGCAAATGCCCCAAATCAAACATCTCAAATGAGGCATGCAAATCAGCCTTAAAATCAACAATATGCTTCTCATGAGCACCAATGAGCAGCATGTCATCAACATACACAACAATGATCAGAAGTACATCATTAGCACGCGTAACATATAAGGTGCTTTCAAATGGATTGTTCTCAAAACCATGTGCAATCAGATAGGCATGTAACATTTCATACCAAGCATGTGGTTCTTGCTTTAAACCATATAATGCCTTCTTTAACTTGCACACCTGGTTTTCATGCCCTTTTTGTGCAAAGACAGGGGGTTGAAAAACATACACTTCTTCATGCAAGTCACCATTCAGAAATGTTGTTTTAATGTCCAACTGATGTATATTCCAACCATGATGAGTTGCAAGTGCACATATGCTACAAACAGTAGTCATTCGGTATGTAGGTGCAAAGGTTTTATCAAAATGAATGCCTCTTTCCTATGCATAACCCTTTGCAACAAGCCTAGCCTTATACCTATCAACTATTCCATCACGTTTATGCTTCAACTTGTATACCCACTTAGTGCCAATGGCCTTCTTGCCAAGAGGCAAGTCACATAAAGACCAAGTACCATTTTTCATGATAGTATCATCTTCAAATTGCATTGCAGCCATCCAATGTTTAGAATTTTGTGCTTCATCAAACAAAACAAACTCAGTCTCATCATAGAGACTAGAGGGATCCATAGTATAGCAACCTGATGCAAAAGATGCACTATGAGAGCTTGAACAAGTACAATATGATAGAGGTGTATCTAACTTGCTATCACACAAAGTTTGCACTAGCCATTTTGGCATAGTTTTTGCCTCTTTGATGTTAGCTCTCTCATCAACAAGCACATCATGCAAATCTACATCAAAAATAGAATGATCTGCATCATCAGATGAAACTTGTAAAGGCTGAGAAGTTGCCTCATTAGCACCAGCATTGGAGTGTCCACCTTTAAAAAAGAGGCAACAAAATATCATACATGTCTTTGGAGCTAACAGATGTCTCCTTTGTACATGAAAGTAAAGGTTGAATAGCATCTTCCACAAAAATGATATCACGACTAACCAAAATATGTTTCGTCTGTGGATGATACAAGCAATAGCCTTCGCTTTTAGAATTGTACCCAACAAAAATACATTTTACTGCTTTATCATCCAATTTCTTGCGATGTTGTTCAAGCACTAATGCATATGGCAGACAACCAAAAACATGCAGATGAGCAACAGATGGCTTGCAACAATGCCAAACCTCATATGGAGTGATAGACTATAGTGCTTTAGTGGGACACTTGTTAAGTACATATGCTGCACACATGACAACCTCAAGCCAAAAACTATGTGGTAAAGCCTGACTCTTGACCATACATCTTGCCATCTCCGGAGTGACTTGTTCTTCCCTTCAGCAAATCCATTCTGTTGAAGTGTATATGGCACCATACACTGATGTTTCATCCCACATTCAGCCAAAAATGCATTAAAGTCAGAAGATATATATTCCCCCCTCGATCAAAACGGAGGGTGCCCATTTTACATGTTGACAGATTTTTAGCCAAAACCAAAAATTGTTTGAAGCACATGAACACTTTGGACTTTGCTTTCAATGGATATACCGATGCATGCCTTGAAAAATCATCAATGAATATCACAAAGTAAAGATAGTTTCCAAAAGAGGGTGTCTACATAAGACCATAGACATCATTGTGAACAAGCTGGAATTTCTTAGTAGCTGAAACTAAACCATCTTTTGCAAAGGAGGAATGCTACATTTTGCCCAAAATAGAGCCTTCATAGATATGTTTTCTAGGTGCCTCAAGTTTGGGCAACGAGGACACCATTTCATATTTTTGTAGGTGTAGCAAACTAGCAAAATTCAGATAACCAAAGCATGCATGCTAAACCTTTGCATCTGACATAGCCTAAGAATCATGTACTGCACATGCTGAATCATTCATAGATTTTTCATAGTTGATGAGTTTATACAGCCCACGACATAAAATGCCTTAAGCAATAATCATGTTGCCATTTGACAGATTATGAATTGCACATCTATCATCAACAAATTTCACAACCAAGACAATCTTGGCTAATGCAGAAACTGATGACAGATTTTTGTTGATCCTTGGTATAAATAAAGCATCCGACAAAGTGAAAGAACTACCATCAACAGTAGTCAGAATGATCTTACCAACTCCCATGACAAGATAAGAGGAGTTGTTGGCACATGTTATAGTATTCCATATAGGGGCAGGCTCGAGTGAAGTAAAGAAATTGTGCTATGAAGTAATATGTTTGGTTGCCCCACTATCAAAGTACCAAACATCTGAGTATACTGTAAGCATACATTGTTCAAGAGAAGATGGGTCAAAACTGCAAACACTAGTAAATGCCCATTCTTTATTCTACACAAGATTAGCATACTCTGTTTTTCGTGTAGGGGCCTCTGCAACAACCATTCCAGCCTTTTTTTTCTTTGCCTCTTTTGTAGCCAATTTTGGATAGTTCTTTATGACATGATCATTTCCTTTATAGTACTTACAAAAGAATTTCTACTTTCTTTATTTCTTCTCATCTTTGTCTTCCTTCTTCGAATGTGCAGCATTTGCAGATTTTTGCTTACTAGTAGATCAGCTCCATTTACCTTTGCCCTTCTAACTAGCCAAGAAAGCTTGATTTGCAACATGCATAATGGACATGTTCTGCCTAGATTGATCTTCCTGCAACATAACAGAGACTAACTCCTCAAATGACAAGGCATTTGGATTACATTTCATCATCAAACGAAGAGTAGAAGCAAAACCTTGATATGAATCAAGAAGACCACTCAGAATGGTCTGCACAAGTGAGCTATCTAGTATAACTTCATCAGCAAAAACCAATTGTTCCTTCAAGTCTTTGATCTTTATCAAAAATTTATCCATAGAATCACCTTCATTCATGTGCTCACTCTCTAGCTGTTTTCAGAGGTAAGCAACAAGAGCCTCATTCATTGCCTGGTAAAATGTGGTTAGTGTATTCCAAGCATCCTTAGGTCTTCTACAAGAGTGAATATGAGGAATAATAGCATGTTTGATAGACAAGGCTATCAATGCATGTGCCTAAGCATCTCTTCCATCCAATGAATTTTCTCTGCAATAGGTGCAACAGAAATCGGAGCACCAACAGGAATCTGAAGAATATCAACATCTTCAATGCCATCTACATCAACTTTAATACCTAATATATTTGTAGGTGTAATGGGATGTTTTTTCAACACCCTGCACAATGTTCCACAGTTCTTTTCCAACCGATACATGTCGCATCATATAAGCCCACAATGGATAATTGGTATTGTCCAACTTATCCTCAATATCCAACATACGAAATACATCACTGCTTACAGCCATGGCCATTGACTAAAATACCTTGATGCAGAAAAATGACTGTATCTGAAAAAGTGTAACAAAATTGTCTAATTCTCAAATCTCTACTCATCTAGATTAAGTGTGTATGTCAAATGTCAAATGTTAGAAGATGCTCTTAAATCGTATGTTGTAAACCTGGAAGTTTGGAAACCTGTGAACCTAGATATTTGAGAGCTTGGATGTTCTGATAACAAAACCCTAAAGCTCTGATACCAAATGTTGGAAATTTAGTAGGCCCAATACTAATACCACAAGTCCAAGGTTCCATAGGTCCAGCATATACAACATAGAATCTAGCAATTTTTTGATATTTACAAAACATGAACATACCATATTTAATCATACAAATGATGAGACAAAGATAGAGAAAGATTAGACAACATGTGTAAAGTGTTACGTAAGCCACTGCTTACTCACACTATCATATATACCAATATCAATGTACAATGTGGGAGCAAAACTCTCAACCACTCTATATGAACAGATATAGATGGATGAGTGAATGTACAAATGTAACAAACATATTCAGATATATGGATAGAAATCTGAATATACATGAGATGTGTGACCTGATACGTTGTAGAAGAGTGAATATGAGTGACAGAAAGAGGAAGGATCAGTCTAAAACTGATAATCAACAAACCCTCATCTAAACTTAGGATATGGAAGACCCTAAGTTAGATATGTGTGTGAAAAGATCACATACTTACAAAAGTAGCAAAGAATGCTAACAAGTTTGCTGCCAGAAATCCTCAAACTCATATAAACATACCTTCTCGAACACCTCATCCAAATATGCATAAAGCATACATGTAGTGATTCTCTTGTACCTATGCCGAATAGGACTCCTCCTGATATGGATGCCGCTGCCTCCATAAACTCCAAGTAGTACATGTGTGCATACCTGAATTCTTAACGTAAGATGCAAATCTTATGTTAACCACCATCCAATGTCTTTGAAGTAACCCGATATCTTCATGTAGAAGACAATCTTCAAATACATCATGTGAATGGCCGATCCATACCACCAAGCTGCTGATGGATAAGTCCTTTCCATAAGCAAGAGTGTGAGCACACTCTTCTTCTCCAAGAAGAACTCCATAGCTGCTCCTCAACACGCTCCAAGATAGCACCATGGCTGCCCCATGTGCTAGAAGCACCACCTCTATTGAGGTCCAAACTCCAAAGCTTGTGTTGAAACTAGGTGATGGATGAATAATGTGTCCCTAAAGTGCTTCTTTTATAGTAGAGTCTCCATAAAAATAAAGCAGTATCAAAAGCATAACATTGAGATTGCTATGATCTCAAAAAAACTCACGAAGTTCTGTCGTCGTACATGAAAAGCTGAAAAGCATGCTTTAAAAGTAAAACTTTTGCATTTCGTGTTGATTGAGGATCGAACCCACGTCGTTACTATGAGAGGAACAGGACGTTGCCAAGGCGCCCAACGTGGTTTCTTGTAGGAGGGAGTGTAAAATCTGCAAACTATGCTTTCAATTCTAGACACTTTGGACTATTGAGACATTGTTTTTCCAACAATTATGTCAAGGACTTTATAAGCTCAAAAATTATGATAAGTCTATGGATGAGTATGCATAGGCAATTCATGATTCATAATCATCTTAAATACAAAGCTGTGGCATGCATGTTTAGTCCATTTGAATTGTGTTGGTTTGCTACACATGCAATAATTTGTTGCTTGAGACACCTTCTAAACATGTGAGGATTGCACTTGAGTAAGATACAACCTTCTTCCTTCTGAAGAATGGTAGACTGAATGTTGAGTGTGCATTCCAATTCATTCATAGAAATGTTTATTTCGGTATGGAGATACTATCTTTTAGTAATTACTTCAAGGTCATGACTTATATAGATAACTTCTGTAGGCATCTACAAATCTACTCAAGTCAAAGTACAAAGATTTTACGTGATCTAATTAATAATAAGTTATTTTCATGCAAAATTACCATCCTTTACTCTGATTAAGCAGAAAGGGAATGATGGGATAAATCACCAAGGGATAACTTCATATACACCAAAACAAAATGGTGTTGTTTAAGAAGATCAATAAGTCTCATGGAAATAGCAAGATGTATCATCTAGCTTGAATATGTGATATGTATTGCATATGTTGTTGTAGGTATCCCTCTAGAGCATTACAATCTATCACTCCTTTTGAAGCTTTGTATAGTCAAAAGTCATCAATTACTCATTTTCATATTTCTTTTGGCTTGACATATGCATAGATCCCTTTACATCAACAAAACAAGATGGATAATAAGATTCTTAATAGTTTTTTTCCATGGTAAAATTTTAACACCAAAGAGTATCATTTGTATCATTCATAGATTAAACATATTTTGATTGATCATGATATAGCTTTGGTGGAGGATACAATTCAACCTCCACTATCATGTATCAATGAGACATTGGTCAACTCAATAAGTTTTAGATAAACTTTTTTACCTCTTTTCATTGGTGGGTAATCAAGTGGACCTAATGAGTGAACTCCTCAACATATATAAGTTTTGAATATGGATATAAATAATTCCATTTTTCTAGTTTGATAAATTTATTCACATGCTTGAGCTTCATAGTTCATAATGCATCTAACTTATGATCTCTCAAAATTTCTACTAACTATTTTGGTAGAACTTTACATATTAATGTTTGATATATCATCAATATTGCATCATTAATATCTCATCTTATTCATCATAAATAGATGAATCAACATCCACACTTCCATTTAACCTAACTTGTTATTTGCATCAAGATTCAAAAGTGAAACTATATAGTATATACCTACCTTGGACCCTTAAGATCCTTTATCCTCTAAGCAAGCATAAACTGAACTTACAAAGACCATATACTAATTATTTGACACTCAAATGATTCCTCAAATTTGTATGCACAAGTTAAAAATTTCTTAAATTTTTTCCACACAAAATAGCAAATGAATCCTAGATAAAAAGGAAAACAATGTTGAATTATAATTCAAAATAGATTAATCATGTTAAAAATGCATTATAAATTCAATTTACTTGAGATAGTACTCCAAGAGCATGACATGAAATAGTTTGATGACCACAACTATAACAATTTTACCACTATAGTACTTGGATTGTCACATCTCCATGTAAAGAAGTAATCTAAGAATATGCAATGTGATTGTTCCCCATGTATGCAAAAAAAAATCAAAATGAAATACCATCTACTTCTCAATACAATAATCTTCTCTATATAGAGATTGGTCATATAAACAAGAATAGCTTCCAACTACAAATCTAGATCCTTAGAGTATCGATATACTAGTGTTGTGAATCCATAGATGGACATGATACAAAATCCCAATCTTATTGCACAAGATGTAAAACATCAACTTTCTAAAAACCTTAATCCATTTAATAATCATGATTCATCAAAGAAATTTACAAGAAAAAAGAACCATTCTAAGTGCTCAATAATATAGTAACTAAATTGATGACTATCACACTTGCATCTATAAGTGGTACACAAGGCCCTTCATAGAACCCTCTATATATGTTACACGAAGAGCAATAAGAATATACTTTAAGTCATAAATAATATTGTCGATCTTTGTCCAAAAGTCCATGTCAAGCACCTTCCATTGCATTTATTTAGCATTATCAGCTTCGCCCCTTGGCATGGTGCTCCATCTCTTATTCACAAGAGTCATGCACAAGGCATCCATGCAATCATAGAGATAGATCAGCACATAATAAACACAGTCAAACTACCTTTATGATATGTGAAACAATTACTTTTTGTTATGATTGCAAAAAAAGACCGAGTGCATGATGAATTTTATGTACAAATGAGATGAAATTTTTGGCATCAACAATAATAGGAACAACCCATGTGAGCTTACATATATTCTTGAACAATAAATTTAATGAATGTATAATTTAAGCAATCGATATCAGGGATGGGTACTCACTCTTGACAGACTCTCTTGTTCATCTTCAATTCAAAGCATTATTTATGATAATTTGTACTACATTCTCTACCCCAATGTCTTCTATGGCACACTTTATGTGCTCATAGCTATACTCCCCAGTAATTCTGATATCTACTGCATTATAATATATATCTCTTAGGAAGTAGTTACCTTCTCATGATGATACCATAACATTGATGATTTTTAAATGTGTGATGTCACCTCAACCATGAAATATTATAGAATATTTATATAGCTTCCATCTTGTTTGGATGGGCTCTAAAAGAACATTGATTCTTTATCCTCTAGTAGCAATGATCCACATAGCCTATGTTACATCAATCCATACCAATCATCACATGGACCTACCTAGGCTATAGATCTCTCTCTTCTCTTCCAAACACCCATAGAAACTACATTGAAAGAAAGGTTTTATTCTAGCACGCTCTATTATATCTCTATCTCAACTGCCTTTTGTCACTGCCGCAACAAGCCTATGACCAAGAAAGATCTATGTTCATCACGTGCTCTCATTGGTCCTATTGAGAAGCATATTGCTCATTTTAAGGCTGATTTTCATGCCTCCTTTGAGATGTCATACTTGGGGCATTTGCATCATTATTTGGGCATTCAATTTATGCAAATTGATGGTGGAATAATTGTATGTCAAACAAAATATATTGACATATTATTGCATTGTTTTGGCCTTAAAGATTGCAAACCTATTACCACTCCTAAGGAAATCGATTTACGATTGAGTCTTCATGATGTTGGAGGTGCATTTGATATTGTTCTCTATCAGTAGGTTGTTGGATGCTTGATTTACTTATGCACAACTTGGCCTGATATTCAGTTTGCTATCTCTCAAATGGATAGGTTCATGCATTGCCTTTGACACTTGCCAAGCAGTTAAGTGCATCTTTTGCTGCTTGAATGGTACCTAGCTACTTGGATTGTTTTTTCCCAAGAGGGAATCATTACTGTGAGATTTATATGCTTTTTGTAACTCTGACTGGCCTGGTTTCTATGATACGCGTATATCCACTAGTGTTTTTTAATTCATGCTTGGTAGCTCATTACTATCTTGGTTGAGCATTAAGCAACCTGTTGTGGCCTTTTCTAGTTATGATGTTGAGTATAGGGCAGCTTTCATAGCAACTATTGAGTGTGTGGCTCGAATGTCTTTTGGTTGATGTGTGTGTTGGTCAGTCTTTTGCTACCACCACCTTCACTGATCACCAGAGCGCATTGGCAGTTGTGAGGAACCTTGTGTTCCATACTTGCAAAAAGCACATTGAGGTTCATTATCATTATGTCAGGGAGAATTTCTCTGTTGGGGAGATCAGTTTGACATATGTGCCCACAGAGGATAAAATTGGGGATCTTTTCACAAAGCCTCTACCTCGGCAGAAGTTTGAAGCTTTCCACAAAGCTTTGGGCTTACTTCCTTTTGTGGGTTGATCTCTTTCCACATAGCTTGGCACCTCCTTATATATGAGTGCCAACTCCTTGTTCACCGCATCACTCCCATAGAGGATTTGTTGATATATTTTGGTATTGATATCCGTGACCACACTTAGGAGCCCTGAGGCACTTTTTTCCCCTTTTGGAGGTTTTCTTTTCTCAGCTTGTATATATGTCTATAACCCTAAAGGATTACTTATCTTTGTACATTCACTTGGTAATAAATTCTATATTGTGTGTTGTGTTCCAAGCTTCTTCTTCTTCTTTTTCTTCTTCTTCTTCTTCTTCTTCTTCTTCTTCTTCTTCTTCTTCTTCTTCTTCTTCTTCTTCTTCTTCTTCTTCCTTGTGTTGTCCGTGTGCTTCTGCAGATCTCAAACTCCAACACAAAGTAGATCCTTCACTCTTCACCATGAAGACACGTGGAGAAGTCATATACCTTTGTGTATATGTGGATAGCATAATACTCACAGGTAATGATGTTGAAGGTATCAAGAGGATTAGGCAACACATGAGGAAGAATTTAAGATCAATGACCTAGCAGAAATCACATACTTCCTTCAATTCGAAGTATGTGAGTGAAATATATCAAGGACATGCTAGCCAAGTTCAAAATGAACAATGCTAAGGTTATAGGTACACCCCTAGAGGTAAATTGGAAGCCAGTTGGTTATGACGATGAGCTAATTGAAGATACAACAAGCTACCAAAGGTTGGTGGGAAATCTGAATTATGCAACACTCACAAAGGTAGACATTTACTAGTGACGTGTTGTGAGCCAATTCATGCATACTCCTAGGAAACCACAAATGAAAGAAACTAAGAGGATACTCAAGTATCTGAAGGGAACCATAAATGAAGGCTTATTTTATCCATTTATGTCTGATGTAGATTTAAAGCTATTCTCTAATGCAAATTGGGGAGGATCAAAAGATGACATGAGTACTTCATGTTATCTTACGTTTGCAACTACAAAGATCATTTCATGGTCATCCAAGAAGCAACCCACAATTTCTCTTTCATCTAGTAAAGTTGAATATAGAGGTTTGACAAATGCAACTTAGGAAGCCATGTGGATTAAAAATTTATACTCAAATTTGGGTATAACGTCCTTCACTCCTCATATATTTTGGGACAACATAAGCTCTCTTCACCTTGAAGCAAATCCTATTTTTCATGCTAGGACCAAACATATTGAGATCCATTATCATTGTGTTAGGGAGAAAATCACAAGCAAGGAAATTAAACTATCATACGTATCTATTCAACAATAATGTGCACATGATGATCAAAGCCTTGGATGGAGTGAAATTAAACAGACTCAAAGCTATGATTGGACTTCAGGAATTACCAATGGATTGAAGACTCAAGCATCTTAAGCTTGAGGAGGAGCTATTAGTGCATGAAGTAAGCCTAAGTGCTTGACTTATGCATTAGGATTCCTCTTGATATTAGAGGCTTAAACTTATACTCATGGCATCATACATTTAATGGCCTCCAAAGGGTAATGTCAAGATTTATCTCTGTACCATCGAACTTACTTTAAAAAAGACAAAAGACTTATCTCTGTAAAAAGTAAAAGAGATGTTTGGAGAGAGTCTCGCGGACACATTGGGAGCCAAATATCACTTCTCTTGAATTCAAAATTCAAATCATTTCCTAAGAATATGGATAAATTTTACCTAATTTTCAGTCATAGGATATGAGCCGATTATCATAATCATTGTGAGTGATTCAAGTCTTGCCTCAAAGGTACAGAAGTAATCCACTCTTTTATAGTATCACATTGGAGTTAGCAATATATTTACCCATTTTCCATAGCTTAATTGATCTCTATTTATTGTTAGAGTACATTGAGTAAATTCATAGTCATTGGCATCTAAGACCTTGAGTCAAGGTGAGGTGATTGTGTGTATGTATCTTCATCTTAGAGAAAAGTTAGGATCACCCCCTTGACTTCTTATGCACATTGCTCTTAGTGTAGTCCTCTTAGATTCATTGATTAGCTTGGGATAACTCACTCAAAAATTCATTTAATAGAAGTTTCTCACAAGTTGATTTGTACACACAAGTTACCTATTTTGACTCAAAATTTCGAGAATGATATTCCAAAGAATGATGGTGATCTAAAAGTGTATATTCGAATCTTAAGGAGTCTATTAAGGTTCTCTACATTTACTTAGGCTACTCTAGAACACCCTACAGCAAGTTTTCGCCAAGACCCTCTCATCTATGTGCATTAGCCATCACTCCTCACACAATTTGAGAATGGTTCATGTGTAGTTCATGATTCTTAGGCTATTTCATATGCAAAACTTTGGCATGCACGCTTTGGTCATCTGAATATTGCTAGTTTCCTTCACTTGCAAAAATTTGGAATGATGTCCTCATTGCCCAAACTTGAGGCATCTTCTAAGAGTGTTTGTGAGGGCTATATTTTGGGTAACATACAACGTTCTTCCTTCCCCAAAGATAGTTTAGTTAGAGGTGCACATGAGAGTGTTTATGAGGGCTATATTTTGGGTAACATACAACATTCTTCCTTCCATCCCAGCTTATTCATTGTGATATATATGGTTCTATGTAGTATCTTCATTTGAGAATTACCTATATTTTGTGAGTTTAATTGATTACTTTTCTAGGCCTCCAAGGGTTTATTCTTTAAAAGTGAATTCTGAAGTATTTATATGCTTTAAATAGTTTCTCATTATAGATAAAAATATATCAACATGTAAAATGATCACTTTTTGTTCTGATCGAGGGAGAATGGGAGTATACATCATCTGAGTTTATGCATTTTTGGTTGAAGTTGTGATATTACATCAATGTATAGTGCCATATACAACTCAATAAAATGGAGTTACTAAGAGAGATAACATGTCCCTATAGAAATGGCAAGGTGTATGATCAAAAGTTAGGCTTTATACAACATACATTTTGGCTTGGAACTCTTATGTATGGAGCATATGTACTTCACACATGCCCCACCAAAGCATTGCAATTTTTTGCTCCATATCAAGTTTGGCATGGTTGTAATCCATTTGTTGATCATTTATGTGTTTTTGGTTTTCTAGCATACAGAGTAGTGCCTGAATAAGAACACACAATCGGATGATAAGCCAATCAAAGGTATTTTTATTGGGTATAATTCAGAAAGCAAAGTCTATCATGTGTATCATCCACATAGGAGTTAGTTGTGATGTTTTTGTGGAAGATGCAATCCAAATCTTACTTTTATGTTGATGCATATCATTCTATTTCTATTGTATATCTAGATTATGTACTTATTGATGAGAGAGCTAATATAGAAAAGGTTAAAACTTTGTCTACATGGTTATTGCAAACTTAAAGAGATAGTAAGTTAGGAGCACCTTTGTCATATCATACTCGTTTAGGTTCTTCTAATGCTTCTTTTCCATCACATACATGTGTGTCTCTAGTTTTGTGATGAGAATGGGTCTTTTGTTTTTGAAGAAGCACATAACTTAGACTATGCAAGCAGAATATGATGCTATTATGAAGAATGGTACTTGGTTTTTATGTGATTTGCCTCCAAGAAAAAAGGCTATTGGCAGTAAATGGATATACAAGTTGAAACATAAGCCCAATGGAACAATCGAAGGATAGGCTTGTTGTGAAAGGTTATGCTTAAGACATGGGCAAAGGCATCCAAGTGGCATTCTAATACCTTGGGCGACTCTAAAATCAATACACTATCATGAACATACAATAGAATGTGTACATGTGTAACTGCAAGGTCTACTCCCTCTCCTCTAGCCTATAGAAGGTAGTCCTCAATCTTGTCGATGTAGAGCCCAAATAGAGAGGGACAGAGTGAGCAGCCTTTTTTAACATTGACAAATCTAGCAATGGCCTTGGATAATCCTCCTGGGCACCATGCCCTCCTAGTCACACACTCATGGAGTCTATAGATGGATCAAATCAACTTTGATGGTCCCCTAAGCCCGTGCTTGTAGACCCTCACTCTTCGCATATGAATTGAGATTACCTCAAGAAATGCCCCATATATAGCTTGGCCATGATGTGGCCAATCATAATAGTCCTATACTTTCCTGAGTCCAAGGTGTCACCACATGTGCAATCATCAAGCCTATAGTGGAGGTTGTATATATGAGGCACTCGATATGTAGTTCTCTGTGGTTGGCCAAATGACCATGCTATACTCGATTTATGGTTCTTTGTACCATTTTTGTTGTGAAGAAAAAAGAGCAAGTAGGATGAGGCTCAAGTGACTGGGGGATGGGAGGCTACCCTCATACCTCATACAATCTCTCAGCAAAATTATGCCATGTTTGTGGATCCCTGATAGGTGTGATCAGTCTTGACCCTCGTAGAGTGTGGCATGCTACACCACTATCCATGCTCGTGAATAGGTGGTATAGCTCAAACTCTTGTGCCTCCTCAAGGCTCCACCTCTTCTAGGGTATAAGGGCCTCCATGTCTCCTTGCATCTCTCTTTTTATCTCTATTGTTACTCCCTCCTCCATATATGACTAAGTATGGTATGCATGTCAAGCCCCTCGATGTAAGCCACTGAGCCATCCCATTATAAATACCGATACGGTGTCGAGAGCTGAGTTTGAGTAGGTGGATACCATGGGGCATATGCGTAGATTTGGTTGAAGCAAGTGTTGTAGACTCCTTCTGTATAGTGGATAACATGTGTGGGTCCTTGGTATCAAATGCATCACATTGATCACTGTCTATCTTGGCATTGAAGTCTCCCATAAGCTTGTCTTTCCCTAGTGTAGCATACTCCATGATCTCCCTTAATAAATAGGTGTATGATGAGTGTCTCGATCTATGATCAACAATCTCCATCCGGACAAGGAAATAAAGCATAGTGTAATATAGACAATCCTCTCATGTGGGAGTTATACTCAGATCCAAAGGTGTCTAACATATGATTCACGTGCAACAATCCATATCCTATTTTGAAATCGATCTTTGAAGAGTATAGCTACTCCTCTTGATCCTCTTGTACACACACATGCACAAAGAGAGAGAGAGCCATTCACATCACATTGGCTTCACAGTTTATACTCTAAAAGGTTGAGATCATGCTTTGAAGAAGAATATCCATAAGGGATATCCATACATGAGCCATATGTTAGCAAGCAATAATGGTGTAGGTTCGAAGACATGGAAATGGATGTGCAAATACAATGGTCAGATATTCCACACTACCATCATCTATCTCATTTTTCATTTGTAATATCTGAGATTTAGAAGAGGTGAGCCTCATTTCGTGTTCCTAGTTTTTCTCAAACATTGCATAAGCCATGCAAAATGAGCATAACCTTTAACAACCACAAATAGTAGCATGTTCCCGTGAGCTTGCATCCTTGTCATTAGATAAATTAGAGGATATAGATCCTACTCCTAGTGTGATTAGTGCTACTTATCCTTGGTGTATTGGGAAAGGATATAACTTTTTCTCAAGGTGATATTGAGTCCCTTTTAATCAAACCATATAATGCCTTTTTCAACCTGCATGCTTTGTTTTTATGCCCTTTTTGTACAAAACCATGGGGCTAAAAAATATACACTTGTTCATGAAGTCACCATTCAAAAATGCAATTTTAATATCCAACTCATGTACATTCCAACCATGATGGGCTACAAGTGCACAAATGCTACAAACGGTAGTCATTGGGCATGTGGGTGCAAAGATCTCATCAAAATCAATGCCTCTTTCTTGAGCATAACCTTTTGCAACAAGCCTAGCCTTATACATGACAAATGTTCCATCAGGCTTACGCTTCAACTTGTATAACCATTTAGTGCCAATTGCCTTTTCGCCTCGACTTTAATCACATAAAGACCAAGTGCCATTCTTCATAATAGCATCATATTCTGATTGCATAGCATCCATCTAATTTTCTAAATTTTGTGTTTCATCAAAGGAAACAGGCTCATTCTCATCACAAAGACTAGAGGAAGCCATTGCATACCAATGTGATGCAAAAGAAGCACTATGAGTGTTTGAATGAGTACGATATCACAAAATTGTAACTTATTTTCTCTCTCGTAAAGTCTACACTAGCCAGTTGGGAATATTTTTTTCCTCCTCTATATCATCCCTCTTATCAACAAGTGCATCATGTAGATCTACATCATCATGTGAACCCTATAAAGGCTAAGAAATTACCTCACTTGGACCAACACTTGATTGTCCACCTATAAAAAGACGCAGTAAAGTGTCATACACATCCTTGAAGCTAATCGATGTCTCCTTAGTACATGAAAATAATGGTTGAATTGCATCTTCCACAAAAACATCACAGCTAACCAAGATGCATTTAATTTGTGGATAATACAAATAGTAGCATTTGCTTTCAGAACTCTATCCAACAAAATTACATTTCACTATTTTGTTATCTTATTTCCTGTGTTGTTGTTCAGACACTAATGCATTTGCCAAACAACCAAAGATATGCAAATGAGCAATAAATGACTTGCGATCATGCCAAGCCTCATGAAGTGATAGATTGTAGTGCTTTGGTTGGACACCCGTTAAGTACATATATTGCACACATAACAACCCAAAGCCAAAAGTTATGTGGTAAAGCTTAAACTTTTGACTATACACCATGCCATCTCCATGAGAAATCTATTCTTTCTTTTATTACCTTCATTTTCTTGAGTTGTATATGGAATTGTACATTGATGTTTTATACCACATTCAAGCAAATGCATTAAAATCATATTACATATATTCCGCTACTCGTTTAGAACAAAGGATGCCTAATTTACATGCTCACATCTTTTCAACCAAAACTAAAAACTTTTTGAAGCACAAGGACTTTGCTTTCAATGGATACACCCATGCATGCCTATAAAAGTCATCAATAAAAGTCATGAAGTAAAGGTAGTTCCCAAAATAAGTTATCTCCATAGGACCACACATATCTTTTGGGATACAACCTTCATAGACATGTTTACCAAGTGCCTCAAGTTTGGGTAGAGAGGACACCATTTCAAATGTCTGCAGGCGTAGCAAATTGACAAAATTCAGATGACCAAAGCGTGTGTGCCAAAGCTTTGCATCTGAGATAGCTAAGAATTTTGAACTGCACGTGTTGAATCATTGAGAGATTTTGCATACTCTATGAGCTTATACAACCCATGACATAAATGTCAAAAGCAATAATAATATCATCATTTGATAGATCATGAACTCTACATCTCTCATCAACAAATTTGAAACCAAGCCAATCTTGGCTAATGTTGAAACTGACAATAGATTTTCCTTGATCCCTGGCACAAACAAAGAATCTCATAATAAGAAAGAACTACCATCAACAATATTAAGATAAGAGGAGTTGATGCATGTGATAGTATTTCTTGTAGAGGCAAACTTGAGTGAATTGAAGAAACTGTAATGCGAGGTAATATGTTTGGTTGCCCCACTATCAAAGTCCCAAACATACGAGTCTACTATAGACAAGGGTTGTTCATGAGAAGATGGATCATAACTGCAAATAGTAGTTAATGCCCATTCTTCATCTGGCACAAGATTGTCATACTTTGTTTTAGTTGTAGAGGCCTCTGCAACAACCATTCCAACCTCTTTCTTCTTTTGCAGCCAATTTTGGACAACTCTTTGTGACATTATCATTTCCTTTACAATATTTGCATAACTATTTTAGCTTTTCTATTTTCTTTTCCTGTTTGTCTTCCTTTTAAGATTGTGCAGAATCAATAGATTTTTGCTTACTAGTAGATTAGCTCCATTTACCTTTGCCCTTCTGACTAGCTAAGAAAGCTTGATCTACAACACACATGATGGACTTGTTCTGCCTATACTTATCTTCCTGTAATAAAACAGATACTAACTCCTCAAATGTTAAGGCATTTAGATTGCCTTTCATCATGAACTGAGTAAAAGCAAAACATATGAATCTAAAGGACCATTAAGAATGGACTGCACAAGTGAACTATCTAGCAAGACTTCATTTTTCAGAAATTAACTACTCTTTCAAATCTTTCATCTTTGTCAAAAAACTTTCCATAGAATCTCCTTTATTCATATGCTCAATCTCCAATTATTTTCAGAGGTAAGCAATAAGAGCCTCATTTCTTGCCCATTATAAAGTGGTAAGTGTATCCCAAGCATCCTTCACTGTTTTGCAAGAGCGAATGTTGTGAGGGATAATCACATGTTTAATAAACAAAGCTATTAATGCATTTGCCTTGGCACCTCTCCCATCCCATTGAAGTTGCTTTATAGTAGGTGCAACAAGAACTCAAGCACATACAAGAATTTGAATATCATCCTCTTTAATGCCATCTGCATCACCTTCAATAACCATATTTGCAGGTATAGTAGGTCGTTTTTCATCATCTTGTACAATATTCCAGTCCTTTTTCCACCGATACATGATGCATCATATATGCCCATAACAAATAATTAGTGCCATCCAACTTGTCCTCAACAACCAACATACGGAATACATCATAGCTTCCAACCATGGCCATTGACTACAATACCCTGATGCAGAAAAATGATTGTATCTCAAAAAGTTGAACACCACTATCCTGTCAAGATCTACTAAACCTATAACAAAGCCTCACTTGTACTGGCGAACCAAGACTTGTATATATATTTGGAACAGAAGGATGAAATTGCATGCACAAGCACTGTGATAATGCGTTTGAAAGCCAAAACAACCTCATATGAAAATTAACATGACATAGCAAAGTCATTTTGAATTCCTAATCGCCCTCACTAGGCTCAACAATTTTTATGCGATTCTGAGATTGTGACCTGTTGGGGGATTCTTTGACAAGAAGGAGTTTGAGGGTTTGTAGGAGAAAATGGAAGGACCAAAAGAGAAAATACACCTTGGAAGTCTCTGCCTTCGATTGATTACAGTAAGAAAATTACAATGTTTGAAATACAAGATACACCAATACCTCGGTGCACAATCCGCAGAGTGCCCAATTACAAAATATCCAATATCCCAATGTCCTATTGCTGCCGACCTCCTCTGCAACAAACCTCCACCTGCTTCAAGCTTCTCCTTGTGCACACCTTGCACCAAGCTTCCACAAAGGGGGAGGAGTGAATACCTGCTGTCGGCAAGCGTACACTGCCAAAGGACCTTGAGATATTTGGGGGAACTATAGCTTAGCACTTCTCTGCACCACAATCCTTGGTCACTCTCTATGCACCTTGCACTTCCACTTCTGTGCGACGTACTCTGGTGTCTCTTGCACTTCCCTCTCTTGCTCCACTTAGCCTATGCCCTCTTGCTTACTCCAACCTTGGTCCAAGAATGGTTCTTCCTTGATTTGAGTGTGCCGATCACGTACGCTCCTAACTGCAAGTGAATCTTGGTGCTCACTTTGATGTCCCAAGATTGCTCTCACAAGTGGCAGCCAACTACTCACTGTTTTGTCCTGTAGTGACTTTAGTCTAAAACCAAAAATTTTAATGGGGGCCATACTTTCACCTGTGCGTACACTTTGCCGCTTCACATGCCTTCACATTTCCTTTTAATTCTTCACTTTTGCACATAAGGGGGGGGTTCACCTGAACCTTCCAAAACACTTTAAAACACACTTTGAACCTTAGGGAAATTAGAGAAAGTACCTCTGCAACCTGCAACCTATTTTCTCCAGTTTACCCTTTGTGGACAATTCATTGTGCACTACCTGTGCACTTTGACACCTGCACTTACGCACTTTGACTTTGCACCTGTTGACTTTGACCTGTTGACTTTGACTGCAGTTGACTTTGACCAATATGACATTTATGGGCTCAACAGTTGCCCACCACCTAATGTGCTCTCCGTCCCGGAGAGCGATAGCTAAACTTTGATCACGATGAAGATATAGCCGCAAAAACTTGAATAGGACATCTGAGCAGCAACCAATTCCACCAAAACAGGAGAGAACAAGCACCAGAGAAGAACCAAAATTGGGATTTTGGAATGGCAAAGCAAAAAAGGGGGGCAATGGGAGGGTAGAAAGGAAGGTGAAGGGAGGGCTGAGGGTGCGAAGATGGATTGGGTAGGGAGGGGAAAGGATGTGGCTGGGCATATTGGTAAAGGGAGGGATTGGGAGTAGGAATCAGGGGTCGGGAGGAGGCTAAAATGATCAACCCGGAGGGCTACAGAGGGTACATATGGGAAATGATTAAACATAAGGTAAGACAAGGTGAGAGTAGACCATTTGGACAATGTTTTGAAATAAAAACATCTGAGAAAGGTGTTCAAAACATGTGGTTTTAGACCAAAAGTCATACAAAAAGTGGGAATTTGTAAAAAGAAATTCAAAAACTGAGTTCATAGGTGCCAAAAAACATGAAAATGACTCCATTTTTGTAAAAAATGGCCAACCGAGGCACAATCCAGAGCCAATAGCTTTGATCCATGAAAAAATAAAAAAAATAAAGTAAAATAAAATAAAAATAAAAATAAAAATAAAAATGATCGCTTTTTTTTTTTTTTTTTTTTTTTTTTTTTTCCGTTTCTGTTGCAACGCTCAGACAGAAAATAAAATAAAGAAGAAATAAAATAAAATAAATAAAAGATAAAAATTAATAAAAATAAAATAAAATAAAATAAAATAAATATAAAAAAATAATAATAATAATAATAAAAATAAAAAAATAAAAAAAATAGAGGGGGGGGGGGGGGGGGGGGGGGGGGGGGGGGGGGGGGGGGGGGGGGGGGGGGGGGGGGGGGGGGGGGGGGGGGGGGGGGGGGGGGGGGGGGGGGGGGGGGCGGGGGGCCCGGGGGGGGGGGGGGGGGTGGGGGGGGGGGGGGGGGTGGGGGGGGGGGGGGGGGTGGGGGGGGGGGGGGGGGGGGGGGGGGGGGGGGGGGGGGGGGGGGGGGGGGGGGGGGGGGGGGGGGGGGGGGGGGGGGGGGGGGGGGGGGGGGGGGGGGGGGGGGGGGGGCGGGGGGGGGGGGGGGGGGGGGGGGGGGGGGGGGGGGGGGGGGGGGGGGGGGGGGGGGGGGGGGGGGGGGGGGGGGGGGGGGGGGGGG
>MU264522.1:0-25260 GCA_020310875.1 Ceratopteris richardii
ATTCACTTTCACTAAAAGGTGGATACTATGTAAAGAGTTGATTTTTCAACGAGATGATTTGGATGGTTAATTGATTTGCATTGATCTAGATGATCATTATATGTATGTATACATATCCATGTCAAAATCCATCCAAGATAATGAATGAGTTTGTTTAATCATAAGGATTAACATGTCTCGTCATTTTAGATTCAAACAAAATGATTGAGCAAATAGTTAGTGAGGTAGCAACCTCATAGAGATTTGAATGCTACTCTTTGAGGGAAAGCCCAAATTTTGAAATTTGAGGGCAAGTATCTCCTACACTTTTCTTTAAGCTGACCAATTTTCACATAATTTGGAAACTTTTAGATAGGTCAAATGACCTCTGCACTAAAAGTGCTGCTAGTAGAGGTAGAGGCCTAAAACAAGTGACATAGGTCTGTTTCAAAGGGCATTTCTCTTCATTGGTAGATCCAAATGGAATGATTTTTGTTGGAAACAAAAGCTGGTAGATGCACTTTGTGCATACCAAATTGCATTATTTTAAAGATCATTTGATATGTCAAATAATCTCTGCACATCAAAGTGAAGCCTCTAGAATTTAGGAAATGACCAGAGACCATGTCACCTAGAGGTGCTTGGTTCTCTTAGCTCATTTACTCAAATTGAGTGCTTTTTGTTTCTACCATTATCTAAAGAGCTCCAGATGATGTCTCCAAATGTTCAAGATGAAATGTTTCTCCATTTAGGAGATATAAAGAAAAGAATAAAAGTTAGCCTTTGCAAATGTTTAAAATTGTGCAGGTATAGAGGCTTAGTATTTTGGTCATTGTGAAAGATCCAAATGTCCAAATACTATGAAACTTATATCCATAAATTTCAATAGTATTAGCTATATGCTATTAAAAGTTGAAAGATATTGGACATAATTTGATAGGTCAAAGGATCTATGCTTCTCAGACCAATCTCTGGCGAGGATTTTTTCAAAGAGTGGTACATGTGACTAATGAGCACATGATATTTTCATATTGGAAACTCCAATTTCAAAACTTTTGTTGGAGAAGCTATTGCAGTATATACCCTATGCTATAACCTAAATTCAAGGATTTTGGAATTTATCTTCATAGTTAGAAGATATTATAAAAGTGCATCAGCAGTGTTTCTAGGCTCACCTAAGCACAGGTGTAGCACAGATAGAATTATACTTTTGAATAAGTATTTGATTTCATTTTGAATTAAAATTTTGTGAGACCAAACTAAATAAGTTTATCTAGATTTGGACGAAAAGAAAATGAATTTGGAATTTGTTTGATCAGTCTACAGGCTTCAAGAAGATGACCTTGTACATTTTCAGAGTTGGTCGTCGAGTGTTTGACCCTTCGAGTAAAATGGTTATAAAACTATGCGCAAATATCCAAATCAAGTGATTTTTGTGGCTAATGAAAGCTTGAGAAAAGATACATAAGGCTGGAAAATTTCGTACCTTTTTTCATGAGTAAAAATTAGTTAAAAGTAAGATTTAATATGTTGCTATTGGAAATTGTTTATGCAGGAGACATTGCTAAAAGGAAAAGATTTTCCATAGGTTTTTTATGAGATTTCTTTTGATATAGTGTGATCACCATGGGCTAGATATGCCCTAGATACGTTTTTTTTATCATTGGTTTATGGTAACCATTCTCAGTAGGACAGAGGAGATTCTATCAAAATTTTCCAGAATATATATAGTGCCATGAGAGCATGGAACAGGAGAACTTTGCTAGTTTTTCTCATTTCATATAATTGGATTCATACAAGTTGTATAAATTCCAATTTATTATGACTTGATATTTGATGCAAGCCACATCCTTCACAACTCTAGTTGAGTTGATTTATTAAATAGTTTTTCTCAGTTCTCAACTCAAGATGAGTTGATGTTACAGATAGTTATGAGTGATAGAGTCATAGGAATGACTCTGTTCCTTCCATTGAGGGAAGGAAACACTTTAGGAACACTTCATGATTTCATTGTTGGAGTTAGAAGTCTGCAGGAGCACGCGAACAGCACAAGGAAGAAGAAGAAGCTTGGAGCACAAACACACAATACTGAATGTATTACTAGAGAATGTACAAAGATAAGTAGCCCATTAGGGCAATAGGCGTATATACAAGCCGGGGAAAAAAACCTCCTAAAGAGGGAAAAAAGTGCCCCGGCGGTCCTAGTGTGTTCACACACATCACTACCTAAATATATCAACAAATCCCCCCTGGGAGTGATGCGGTGAACAAGGAGCTGGCACTCATGTATAAGGAAGTGCCAAGCTATGTGGAAATCACTCCACAGAAGGAAGTAAGCCCAAAGCTTTGCGGAAAGCTTCAAACTTCTCCCTAGGCAGAGCCTTCGTGAAAAGGTCTGCAATGTTCTCCTGCGTGGGCACATATGCCAAGCTGATCTCCCCAGCAGAGAACCTCTCCCTAACATAGTGATAATGCACCTCAATGTGCTTAGTGCGAGCATGGAACACAGGGTTCCTCGCAACTGCCAATGCGCTCTGACTGTCAGTGAAGATGGTGGTGGCAGAAGACTGGCCAACACCAAATCAGCCATAAGGCATCTGAGCCACACACACTCAAGAGTCGTTTGTGAAAGCTGCCCTATACTCAGCCTCACAACTGGAAGTGGCCACAGTAGGCTGCTTCTTGCTCAACCAAGATATACATGAGCTACCAAGCATGAAGCAAAAACCACTGGTGGACACACAAGTGTCATAGCAACCAGCCCAATTTGAGTCAGAAAAAGCATGCAAATCTGGTGGTAGTGATCCCCCCTTGGGATAAAACAACCCAAGTAACCGAGTACCACTCAAGTAGCGAAAGATGCGCTTAACCGCCTTCCAATGCATGACTCCTGGGCAATGCATAAACCTGCTCATCTGTGAGACAGCAAACTGAATATCTGGTCGAGTAATGCATAAGTAAATCAAGCATCCAACAGCCTGCTGATAGAGAACAGCATCAAATGCATCTCCAGCATCATGAAGACTCAATCGTAAACCTGTCTCCATAGGAGTGGCAATAGGCTTACAGTCTTCAAGCCCAAAATGCTGCAATAATGTGTCAATATATTTCGTTTGACACAAAGCCATTCCACCATCAACTTGCATAAACTGAATGCCCAAATAGTGATGCAAATGCCCCAAATCAGACATCTCAAATGAGGCATGCAAATCAGCGTTGAAATCAGCAATATGGTTCTCAATAGGACCAGTGAGCAGCATGTCATCAACATAGACAACAATGTTCAGAAGCACATCATTAGCACGCTTAACATAAGGTGCTTTCAGTTGGACTGTTCACAAAACCATGTGCAACTAGATAGGCATGTATCTTCTCATACCAAGCACGTGGTGCTTGCTTTAAACCATAAATGTCTTCTTTAACCTACACACCTGGTTTTCATGCCCTTTTTGCACAAAGCCACGGGGCTGAAAAACATACACTTCTTCATGCAAGTCACCATTCAGAAATGCTGTTTTAATGTCCAACTGATGTACATTCCAACCATGATGGGCTGCAACTGCACAAATGCTCCGAACAGTAGTCATATGGCATGTAGGTGCAAAGGTCTCATCGAAATCAATGCCTCTTTCCTGCACATAACCCTTTGCAACAAGCCTAGCCTTATACCTGTCAACTGTACCATCAGGTTTACGCTTCAGCTTGTATACCCACTTAGTGCCAATGGCCTTCTTGCCAGGAGGCAAGTCACATAAAGACCATGTACCATTCTTCATTATAGCATCATATTCAGATTGCATGGCAGCCATCCAATTTTCTAAATTCTGTGCTTCATCAAAAGAAATAGGCTCATTCTCATCACAGAGACTAGATGCAGCCATAGCATAGCAATCTGATGCAAAGGAGGCACTATGAGAGCCTGAATGAGTACGATATGACAAAGGTGCATCTAATTTGCTGTCACGCAAAGTCTGCACCAGCCATTTTAGCATAGTTTTTGCCTGCTCAATATCAGCTCTCTCATCAACAAGTGCATCATGTAAATCTGCATCAAAAATAGAATGAACCAAAAACACACAGATGAGCAACAGATGGCTTGCGGTCATGCCAAGCCTCATATGGAGTGATAGACTGTAGCGCTTTAGTGGGACCCTGTTCAGTACATATGCTGCACACATGACAGCCTCAAGCCAGAAACTATGTGGTAAAGCCTGACTCTTGACCATGCACCTCGCCATCTCCATGAGTGAACTGTTCTTTCGTTCAGCAATTGCATTCTTTTGAGGTGTATACGGCACTGTACACTGATGTTTTATCCCACGTTCAGCCAGAAATGCATTAAAATCAGAAGACATATATTCCCCCCCTCGATCAGAACGGAGGGTGCCCATTTTACATGCTGACAGATTTTCAGCCAAAACCAAAAATTGTTTAAAGCACATGAACACTTCGGACTTTGCTTTGAGTGGATATACCCATGCATGCCTGGAAAAATCATCAATGAAAGTCACGAAGTAAAGGTAATTCCCAAAAGAGGGTGTCTGCATAGGAACCACAGACATCACTATGTACAAGCTGCAATTTCTGCGTAGCCCGAACTGAACCATCTTTTGGAAAGGAGGAACACTGCATTTTGCCCAAAATATAGCCTTCACATACATGTTTTCCAGGTGCCTCAAGCTTGGGCAAAGAAGACACCATATCAGATTTCTGCAGGCGTAGCAAACTAGCAAAATTCAGATGACCAAAGCGTGCATGCCAAAGCTTTGCATCTGACATAGCCTGAGAATCATGAACTGCACATGCCGAATCATTCACAGATCTTTCATAGTCTATGAGCTTATACAGCCCACGACATAAAATGCCAGAAGCAATAATCACATCGCCATTTGATAGATCATGAACTGTACACCTGTCATCAACGAATTTCACAACCAAGCCAATCTTGGCTAATGCAGAAACTGATAACAGATTCTTCTTGATCCCTGGCACAAATAAAGCATCTGACAAGGTGAAAGAACTACCATCAGCAGTAGTCAGAATGATCTTACCAACTCCCATAACAGGATAAGAGGAGTTGTTGGCGCATGTGATAGTATTCCCTGTAGGGGCAGGCTCGAGTGAAGAGAAGAAACTGCACTGCGAGGTAATAGGTTTGGTCGCCCCACTGTCAAAGTACCAAACATCTGAGTCCACTACAGACATGCACTGCTCATGAGAAGATGGGTCAAAACTGCAAACAGTAGTAAACGCCAATTCTTCTTCCTGCACAAGATTAGCAGACTCTGTTTTTGGTGTAGAGGCTTCTGCAACAACCATTCCAGCCTCCTTTTTCTTTACCTCTTTTGCAGCCAGTTTTGGGCAGTTCTTTATGATATGATCATTCCCTTTATAGTACTTGCAAAACAATTTCTGCTTTTTTTATTTCTTCTCATCTTTATCCTGGTTCTTTGAATATGCAGCATTTGCAGATTTCTGCTCACTAGTAGAAGAGCTCCATTTTCCTTTGCCCTTCTGACTAGCCAAGAAAGCTTGATCTGCAACACACATAATGGACCTGTTCTGCCTGGACTGATCTTCCTGCAACAGAACAGAGACTAACTCCTCAAATGATAGGGCATTCAGATTGCCTTTCATCATCAACCGAAGAGTAGAAGCAAAACTCTGATATGAATTAGGAAGACCATTCAGAACGGTCTGCACAAGTGAGCTATCTGGTATAACCTCATCAGCAGAAATCAACTGCTCCTTCAAATCTTTGATCTTCGTTAGGAAACTGTCCATAGAATCACCTTCATTCATATGCTCACTCTCCAACTGTTTTTGGAGGTAAGCAACACGAGGCTCATTCCTAGCTTGGTACAATGTGGTAAGTGTATCCCAAGCATCCCTAGCTGTTCTGCAAGAGCGAATATGAGGAATATTGGCACGTTTGACAGACAAAGCTATCAATGCATGTGCCTGGGCATCTCTGCCATCCCAACGAATTTGCTCTACAGTAGGTGCAACAGAAACAGCAGCATGAACAAGAATCTGTGGAATATCATCTTCGACACCATCTTCATCAGCTCCAGCACCTGTATTTGCAGTACCTGTTGTTACAGGTGTAACAGGACGTCTTTCAACACCCTGCACAATGTTCCACAATCCTTTTGCAACCAAAACATGTCGCATCATATAAGCCCATAATGGGTAGTTGGTACCATCCAACTTATCCTCAACAGCCAACATACAGAATACATCATTGCTTTCAGCCATGGCCGGTGACTAAAATACCTTGATGCAAAAAATTGACTGTATCTCAAAAAGTTGAACAGAACTGCCCAGACAAGTTCTGCTAGACCTGTAGCAGACTTCGAGACGCTTAAACTGGCGAATAGAAACTGGTATATACCTTTGGCACAAAAAGACAAAATAGCCTGCAAAAGCGCTACGATAGTGCGTTTGGAGGTCGAAACGAGCTCAGATCGCGATTTCGGCACCACAAAGCGAAGCAATTTTGATCTCGGAAACACGCTGAGTATGCTCACCAAAATTCCTACGATTCTGAGACTGCAAACGGAGGAGTGTCGATGGCGCCCTAGATGAAGCGACGACCTGCTCTGATACCAATTGTTGGAGTTAGAAGTCTGCAGGAGCACGTGAACAACACAAGGAAGAAGAAGAAGCTTGGAGCACAAACACATAATAGTGAATGTATTACTAGAGAATGTACAAAAATAAGTAGCCCATTAGGGCAATAGGCGTATATACAAGCCGAGGGAAAAAAAAACCTCCTAAAGAGGGAAAAAAGTGCCCCGGCGGTCCTAGTGTGTTCACACACATCACTACCTAAATATATCAACATTCATTATTATTATTTATGGTTGTGAGTACTCACCAGTTTATTCTTGTCATTTTTGAGAGAAGTGTTCGACTTTAATCTCATACATGCATCTATGTGGGGTATAAAGTTTGGTGGTATGGGTCATCAAACTTTGTCTTCTACCTAGGTGTAGCACAGATGGTATGGGAGAGAATTCTCTCATATTGTATTTTTTATATGATTTGGAGTTCATTTATATGATCTTTTGGTATCATCTTATTATTAGACAATAGAGCGGCAGTTGAGATAGTCACTCTGTATGTGATCGCAAACAAGGAAAGTCTGTAGGCAAGTAGCCTAGAAGCGAAAAGGCAAGGTTTGCACATAGGAACTATGAATAGGCAATTGCATTGAGAAGAAATTCATAGAGTATGTACTACTTTATTTGATATGCCTGAGAATAGGCCATGGCTTATACATAGTGTGTATGAGGTGAGCTAGATGCTTAGCCTAGTGGGCTATGAGTGTGCACACATCTTCTTACTATTTTTCAGAGTATTTAGTGGACTTACATTTTGGTTCTCATCATATCTAGGAGTGCCAGATTATTACAGTAGTTTACTTGAGACACCTCACTCCTAGTTAGGAATGATTTGATCATAGTGATGATTAGATGGTGGTCAAAGATAAAGCAAGTTTCATCCACTTGGAACATCTTACATGTTATTATTGAGAAGGTGGTGGTAGTTCCACTAGTTTCTATACTTTCTTAGCACGTCTTCACTTGGCATGATGGACTTAGTTCCACAGAGTGGATTGGGATTTAAATTGTATGGGAAATATTTTGATCCATAGTGTGGATTATTATATATGATAGATCAAGATGTGGATCCACGGTTTGGATATGATTGATTGAGATCTTAGTCCATAGTTTGGATGTGACAGATTGAGGTTTTGGTCCATAGTTTGGATCATTGACATATTGATATCTTGGTCCATAGTTGATAGATTGACATATTGATATCTTGGTCCATAATCTGGATCGTTGATGGACTGTCATCTTGGATTCATGGTTTGGATCATGCTGAGACTTTCTTTAGTTTCATTTTCATTATAGAAGGTAAATCAAGTAGATTTACTCGAGCGTAGGGATAGTAAATCAAGTAGATTTACTTGAGCTTAGAGATAAAACACTATTTGGAAAAGATTTCCATTTATTTTTAGTATTCTTCCATAGAGAGTTGGGACATAGTCACATTGTTTTGAATGAGCATAGTATCTTTTTCATTACCCTAGTGGAGTAAGTGATTTTTCATGATTATACCATATGAAAAGCTGTCAGTGGGTATTTTAGGGAGACAAGGGCAAGCTGCCAAGGTCTCTACAGGTGACAAGCCGTCACAAGTTAGTGGTCAAGGTCTAGGCATAGGGAGTCCGAGGATATTCTGAGTACTTATGCTGCACACATTTGGACTCATTGGGCCTTAGAGGGATTCCTATAGTATGCCCAAGGCAAGGACTATTATTGATTGGTAGAAATGCTAGATAGGAAGCACAGAGACTAGTTGTCTACTTTTTGAGCATCTAGTATTTCAGACACCTAGCACACTCTACTCTTATTATTTGGAATCACAAATTTGGATTCCTAGGTTTATAGCTCCTTCTATGTCATTGAGGACAATGATCTTTAGAAGGGGGAGAGAGTGTTATATTCCAAAGATGTACATGCTTTGAGGAACGAGAAGTTCCTTGCTCGGGAAGCCAGAGAGTTCATATGAGGTACCTACTCATGATGGCCATATGAGTAGAGGAACCTTAGAGAGAACTCTAGATGGTGACTAGGCAAGGGCTATACATAGGCTGGGAGGTGAGTCCGAGGCATGTCATTCTCCACTTCTCACATTTACGCCTCCCAACAAGTGAAGAGAGTCCCTACTCCATATGTATTCTAGTAGTAGAATTATTGTGGTCTATCTTTGTACTTAGTCCTGCTGGTTGTTTTGGTCCTATCCTTTTGGTTGTATTGCCCTCTGACTAGCTCTTTTGCTCTTTGTCCTGTGCTAGACCCCTCTCTTTTATGATGTATTGTAATCTTTAAGTGGGGGATCTTGCCCTCTATACATCCTCACTTCCATCAATAATTCCAATTTTCCTGTTCTCTCAAAAAAAAAAAACAATTTTAACTATGTTGAAGAAAATATTTGCTCAATTTCCTTAGTAGTGGGATTATTTCTTAGATTTTGTATCTTGTGATTAACAAAGGACATACAGAGTATCCTTGGAATTCAGCCCTTTCAAGCTAAAAACCATGGAGATGATCATAATAGCCTATGAGTTGAAATATTATGTATATATAAAAAAAAGGAACTCCTACAAAACAAGTATCTAAGCTGTGACATTATCGCCATTGAAACTTGCTGTCAAAATCATACCTTTTTTACTTTTTTTTTATTGTTTTAGAATTTCTTTTCCGTTATTGAAATTTATCCTCTTATTTTTCTTTGTGATCCCTGTGTGCATGAATCAAAAGTTCTTTATGGCTTCCTGTTCGTTTTAACTATGAGTTATTTTACATTCCAATATTTCGTGTTTTTGTTGATTCTTTTATTTCATTCTCTCTTATGGCTTGAGTGCATTGGCTTTTTTCTAAACGCCATTTTCGATGGTGCATGTATCAAGCTTCATCTCTCTTGATCAGATTATTACCTATGTTAGGCTCTCACCTTGACAACACTTGTTCGTTTTGCACTAATTCATAGGTTTCCTATTCCACCATCCCTAAAAACTCTTCATATCCTTGACTTTCTTGAGTTTCAAGCCAAGAAAGCACTGAAATGGTTCACTCATTAGCCTAATGATCAGTTGATAGGTGTATTTGATAGCAATAGAAATGGAAGCCATTCTCCGTACCAACATCAAACCACTACCCAAACTCTGCCTATCATTTGATTTTGAGTTGAGGCTTTGAGCCTTCAATCAGGTCACTTTGATAGCCGTATTCATTGGGTCATTTTAGATGATTGATTAGAATTGGTTGTCTAGCCA
The DNA here is from genome assembly GCA_020310875.1 of Ceratopteris richardii. Classification (NCBI taxonomy): domain Eukaryota; kingdom Viridiplantae; phylum Streptophyta; class Polypodiopsida; order Polypodiales; family Pteridaceae; genus Ceratopteris; species Ceratopteris richardii. Next base: position 9,830 of record MU264522.1, read on the forward strand.
CTAATATGCCTTTCTCCATTTGATATTTTATCTTGATTGATTTTATATTTTGGGTTCAAGTTCTTTGTGCAAGGTTACTAATGGATAACAAATGTGGCAAAAACTTTATACAATGAATTGGTTGTACACTAGGGATCCCATGTATCCCACAAAGTATGGGTAGGACGACTCTGAGGTGTGAGAGCTATGATGGTCCAAAACAGGTATGAAACCTAAGATTTGATGGGAGACAAACTTTTGAGAAATGCCAGTCAAGGTGCTCATGGACCCTCAAAATTTTATTTAATTTATTACTGTTGGAGCATCTAAGAACTGAGTGGACAGGTAGCTTGTTTTGAGGCAAAGAGTTGTCAACCCAAAACTACTCTAAATTGAGTGTTTCATAGCTCATTTGAAAGCTATAAGTGTCTAGTTTGAGTGACCAAAGTTTCAAGTTCATTACATTTTTCAGTAGGTATGAGTGTTCATTTGAATGTTCAACTATTGGCAAAAGTCTTGATCCTAAGAAGGTCTTCTACACTTTCCGTTACAAATAGGAAAGGAATTCTCCAACAATTGGTATCAGAGCATTGGAGCTTGAAGAGACAAAGCATTGGAACTGAAGTGAAGGAAAGGAAGAGCTACAAATCAAGGGGGAGCTTCGTAAAGTCAAGAAAGAGCACCACAACATATTTGAGGTAAACTTCAATCTTGGAAGTTTTCAATGGCTGATTTAGGACAACAAGTTGAGAAGTAAGACAAAGATATAGAAGGAAGGACATGGAGGTTCAGTTTTATGACAAAGAGGCTCTACACACATGATGAAGGATTGATGGACATCATGAATCAACATTATGAACCAGCTTTATGATTTATGATTAATTGGTACCTTGTATGTTTTTTATTATTTTCATGACAATTGTATGAACTCTTCTTATTAAGAATCAATTTCTTTCTCCCATATGATGGTATGTCTTGTAAAGTGATCTTATCAATTTTTTTGAGTTTTTGTTATCTCTTTGAGTCTCCATTCCACCACCTGAGTTGCTTGAAGCACCCCGTGTGCGCCGTTGGACTTGGCGGTTGAATTGATCCACCAACCGTGTGCCATCTTCTCGACAACGTTTCCAGAGCCCATAAGCCTTTTCCAATGCGGAAGCTGGACATCCTAAACCTCCATGGCTGATAGTATGTTCGAATTCCACTCCGTATGTAGTCAACATAGCCTTTTCTAGGGATCCTAGCTATCTCTCAACATGACCGTCAGTTAGCCGGAGTTTCATTTGGGTGGGTCTCAAGGCTAGCTTTCCTCATTTTCCCCAAATCTCTTTAGTAGCTATACCTACTCCTACTTCTCTGTCTAAGATTGCTTTAATCATGTATCTATTGAAGGTGATGGGTAAAAATGTATTTCCTTCATCTCCCTCACTAAATTCACCAACTTTATCTATTGAGACCTGGATGGCTGGAGATGCCTCTACTTCTTTACTCTCTTCAATAGGTTCTTTCATTTTTACTTTCAACTCTTCAGTCAATTCTTTCCACAATCAGGGTTTTGCTAGTAGTGATTCCTCTATACTTAATGAACATTGTATTTTTGTTTTCTTGAGTTTTGACAAGTTTTGTGAAGTCCCATTTCGTGATCCTTCCTATTTGCCCTTGATTGTGGGAGCATGAAATATTCCTAATTTTCTCTTTTTTTCTCTCATATAGTTGGGTAGAGTGGATGTTCTATCTGCTTCTTCCCGATTTTGATTTAGGATGGACACTTCCTCATATACCTCTTCCAAGTTCATTACTAGTTGATCTTCCCAAGCGTCTAGTTCTTCAAAGGGTGGTGGAGAGTTCTTATTCTTTTCCCATCGTTCCTCTTGAATCCTTGCCCATAGGTTGTGTGACCAATTTGCCTCTTATTCATGAATCATAGACACTTCCTTTTCCCTGTTACTCCAAATGTCTTCCTTCTTTGGTTTCTCTTGTTGTTCCTTTACTAGTTCTAGGTTGTTCGTATCCATGCATTCCATGAATTTATTTCCTGGTATTCTCATCTCAGGGACGATTGGGATGGTATGTTCAAGTGTGGTTTGAGCTATTTCTATCAGTTTCCTACACATTTCTAGTCTTTCCTTCTCCAAATCTCCTCTTGGATAGAGTTTTTCATGCTCCTCTATACTAGGTCCCATCTTGATTCTAGAGTGATAAGCTTTCAACCACATGTTCAAGTATCTGGCATGGGGTAAGCTAAAACTGATCCTGCCTCTATCGGCATAGATTCTTTGATTGTATGATGAGAGTTCCTTTGCACCTCTCATTCTCGATGCTTCTTCCTTTCTATTATAGCTTTCTCTTCCTCTTCAATCTTCTTCTTCTTCATCCATTTATCCTTCAATTTTTCTCTTCTAGCCTTCCATCTTTGAGTCTTTCTTGTTTTGTTTGTTTCCTCTAGGTCTTGTGAATCGTCAACTACCTCAATTTTAGGTTCTAATCTTTCATCTATCCTAGGCTCAGAATGTATTTCGTTTACCACATTCCCCTTGGCTTGGGTTCAAGTGATGGCCTTTAGAGGCACTGTATATTCTTTATCACTTCATGATGATATGATCACTTCTTTCACATTGATATGGGTAGTGGTGTGAACCTTGTTGGGGTTCTCAACGCTATCTCGAAACAAATGTTTCTTATCAGAGTCATTACAATAGCTTTCCCATATGCTAGAGGGTGGTGGGTTGTATGGAAAAGTACATTCCCTTATAAAATAATCTCCTCCACACCTATAGCATGGTCCTCTTGGGGCAGATGGTCTAGTGGGTGGTCTAATTGGAGTTGGGACCTTAGGTGCTCTATACATGAGATTAGCATACTCTTGTCCATAATAATTTTCATATCCCTCATAACCATAGTATTCCTGATCATAATTCTGTTCATATTCTATTAGGCTTACATCATAGGAATCGTGATTAATTTTCTCTGGGTTGGTTAATGGTGTTGCTATTACTATGGCTCTCTCTAGGTTTTCCTCTAGCTGGGTGTACTTTACAGGTACTACATTCTGTGGGTGGGGTGGTTGTTGTCCTAGTAGTGGCTGTGGTGGTCCATATCCTCCTTATTCATAAGGTCGAGGAGTTTCCTGTGGTCTTGGGTAGTGGTTATATTTTGGTGCTTCTCTGCCTTGTTCCCTAGGAAGATATCCATATGGTCTATACTGAGGTGGTATCACTAGTCTTGGCTGCCTGTTAAATGGGCAGTTCTCGGTGTTGCGGTTTGTGTAGTGCTCAATGTGACAGTACATGGTAGGTCCGTGAATTGGTTGTCTATTGTAGGGATAAGGTTGTGACACCCCTAAACCTCCTCTCGTGGAGACATGGGATGGATGATCTCGTCTGCACAATGTACATCTTCGTATCATTCGTACTCTCAATGGGGGGTTCTAGTAGTTCCTCTCTCCTTGCACTCTGAATTTTTTTACTACTAACTCTACAAATTCATCAACGTTATTCAAACTAAAAGTCACATTGCTTCTCGTGTCCTCTGATTTAGTAGAACTTTGTGGGGGTTTAAACGTCTTCCACTAAATTGTCTTCCAAATATATGCACTCTTGGAAACACTCACTGTTTGCAATCGTTTTACGTATACCAAGGTTCTCAACATTCCGTTGGTTAGTCCATCTAGAAATAAGGATATTATTTTTTGCTGAGAAGGTCTCTCCGTCACACGATAATGGTCCACATACTGATTAAATCTTCTAGCGATATTTTTTGTTGTCTCATTAGGAGCTTGTTTGAAACTATGGATTAAGGATGATGAATTGTGCTTAATCCCTTGCTTGGTGAATTCTCCAATAAATTCTTGGAAAAATTGTTCAATATTGTTTAAGTGATTTGGATCCAAGAGTTGGAACCAAGTCAAGATTGTTCTCATGAGGGTTGGCCCAAAGGATTCATAATGCATGAAAAGGTTGAAAAGTTGTCTAGTTGCTCTGCTCCTAATACTTGTTTGAATTCTGCAATGTGGTCATAAGGCTCCCCTATTCTGTCGTAATGATTCCGCGTACATTTGGCTACTTGAATTGGCCTCGTTCACCTTCCTAGCTCTAGGGGCCGAATTATAAAGGGAACTACTAGTCTTGCTGGATGCATTCCCAGTCCTACTCCTTGAGTTGTTGTTGCTCTAAAGGTTGGCTTTTTCAAGTTTCTTGTCCCTGGACTAGTTTGGCTATGGTGATTCAATCCTGGCATAACAAATTATAGGTGAGGTCTAATGGGAACATTGTGTTGGCTAGTTTGTCCTAATGTCACGTTTTCTATACCATGCTGGGTTTCGAATGGGCTTTGTGAGGTAGTTGCATGCTCTCAAGGAGGGAGTACAGTTCATTCACCACCTAGGTGCTAAGTCTTTTCTAAGCTCTATTGGCTTTCTCGGCTTCTCCCAATTTCTTGGTTTTGTTCACTTTTCTTTTTTAAGGTTACTTTAGTTTCTCGAGATACACGATACCTCTCAAGGTCATACCACGCCCCCCCAATACACGATACTACTTTGGATGATACGATACTACTCAATGAGTGACACACGATACCACTCAGTGGTGATACATGATACTTCTTGAGGTGACATCAATTCCCACGATACATAATACCAATATGATCACGATACACGATATCACTTTGGATGATATGATACACATTTATTTGGTGATACACAATAATAACTTTTTGTGATACGATACTTGTCTTCAGATGATACACAATACCTCCTTTAAATTATATGTGATACTACCAAAGCTCACAATACATGATCCCTGATACTCCTTTTAGATGATACGATAATTATTGGCTTGCAATACACGATACCACTTGGCACGACACGATATTTCTTAGCTCACAATATGTGATACCTCCACTTGATGATTTACAATACCTTCTCAGTATCATGTTCCTCAAGGAGATGATACGTGATACTCGACGAGTATCGCAATACTAGGGAGTGTTGGTATCGCAATATCAAAACTCAACTAACTGCGATACTTCCACCAAAAGTAATCTAACACCAAAATTTTTTTGTGAAGTGTACGTCACATACTCCTCTTCTTCCCCAACCCACTGTGGGTGAACATTCTCACTCCAAGTCCCTTTTTTGCTACCCCTCTCACGATACTTGCTTCAAATCAAGTGATTCAAAACTGAGGGAATCTTTTTATTTTAAGGCCTTGGGTGACCGAGTTCCTTAAGTGAAAAGAACTAAGTTTTTTTGTCTTTTTCCTCTCTATTTTTTTAGTTTTTGGTGAAAACCTACCTACCCTAATCCTACCTCTTTTTTCCCTAAACCCTAGCTCTTCCTCACTCCTAACCCTACTGTACAAAGCAAAAAAAAGAAGAGTTATTCAATGGGGAAGGAGGGAAGGGAACAATAGGAAATGGCGCTCTATCTGTCACCACTGTGAGCGTTCTCTCCGAGCAGACCACTCTTTCTATGGCCTGTCGCCGCTCAACTCCTTCATCGTCCACCATAACTTAGATTTGGTATGGTGAAGGCTTGTCACAGGCCAACTACTTCATTGTCCACCACAACTTAGAATTGGGATGCTGAAAGCGTGTCCCCGCTCAACTACTTCATCGTCCACCACAACCTAGAATTGGGATGCTGAAGTCTGGCAGAAACCTCAGATAATAAAATTCTCATAGAATTGAAGCAGAAACCAAGTGTGAAAGCTGAGGATGACCTTATTCAAATTCGACAGACAGAAAAGGATTGCGCGTGAGAGACAATGATGTATTGTTCACTATCATAGCTACGCTCTTCTTCAAAGTTATCGATGGATGCTCTGAGTTCGCGATAAACACCACGATGTCGTGATAGAAACTTCCACGATGGACTCCAGGGTGTCGTCATGGACACTCTGTGTGTAACGATTGACACCAGCTCTTCTTCCAAGTCATCGGTGGATGCTGTGAGTTTGCGATAAGCACCAGAATGTCGCCATAGACACTTGCACGATGGACTCCAGGGTGTCACGATAGACACTCTATGTGTAGCGATTGAGAGTATTCAGTGTTGTGCTCCAAGCTTCTTCTTCTTCCTTGTGTTGCGTGCATGCTTTCATAGACTTCTAACTCCAACAATTGGTATCAGAGCAGGTCGCCGCTTCATCTAAGGCATCATCGACACCTCCCTGGTCATAGTCTCAAAATCGCACTTTTTTGGTGAGCATACTCAGGGTGATTAGGAGATCAAAATGACTTTTCTTTGTCATGCTGAAATCACGATGTGAGCTTGTTTTGGTTCGAACGCACTGCCATGATGATTGTGTAGGCTATTTTGTCTTTTTGTGCAAAAAATATATACCAATTTCGGTTTGAAAGTATAAGTGTCTTGAAGTCTACTACAAATTTAGCAGAACTCCTCAAGGTAGTTATGTTCAACTTTTTTAGATATAGTCATTTTTCTGCATCAGGGTATTTTCGTTAGTGGCCATGGCTGAAAGTAGTGATGTATTTCGTATGTTGGCTAATGAGGATAAGTTGGATGGTACAAATTACCATTGTGGGCTTATATGATGCGTCATGTATTGGTCGCAAACGTATTGTGGAATATTGTGCAGGGTGTTGAAAAACATCCTACTATACTTGCAAATACAAGTATTGAAGGTGATGCAGATGGCGTCAAAGATGGTGATATTCTACAGATTTGTGTTCGTGCTATGGATCCTGTTACACCTATTGTAGAGAAAATTCGATGGGATGGCAGAGATGCTCAGGCACATGCATTGATAACCTTGTCTATCAAACATGCCATTATTCCTCATATTTGCTCTTGCAAAACAGCTAAGGATGCTTGGATACACTTACCACATTGTACCAGGCTAGTAATGAGGCTCGTGTTGCTTACCTCCGAAAACAATCGAAGAGTGAGCACATGAATGGAGGTAAGTCTATGGACAGTTTTCAGACAAAGATCAAGGATTTGAAGGAACATTTAATTTTTCCTAATGAAGTCCTTCCCGACAGTTCACTTGTGCAGACTGTTCTAAATGGTCTTCTTGACTCATATTAGAGTTTTGCTTATACTCTTCGTTTGATAATGAAATGCAATCCAAATGCCTTATCATTTGAGGAGTTTGTCTGTGTTCTATTGTAGGAGGATTGGTCTAGATAGAATAGGTCCATTGTGCATGTTGTAGATCAAGCTTTCCTAGCTAGTCAAAAGGGCAAAGATGAATGGAGCTCTTCTACCATTAGGTGCACCTCTATTGTATTATACTTATTCAGGCTCTCATAGTGCCTCTTTTGCTCTCATAGTGCCTCTTTTGCATCAGATTGCTATGGTATGGCTGCCTTTAGTCTCTAAGATGAGAATGAGATTGTTTCGTTTGATGAAGCACGAAATTCTAAAAATTGGATGGTTGCTATGCAATCTGAATATGATGCTATCATGAAAAATGGTACCTGGTCTTTATGTAACTTGCCTCCTACCAAGAAGGCCATTGGCACTAAGTTGGTATACAAGCTTAAGGGTAAGCCTGATGGAACAGTTGACACGTATAAGGCTAAGCTTTTTGCAAAGGGTTATGCGTAGGAAAGAGGCATTGATTTTGATGAGACCTTTGCACCTACATGCCAAATAACTACTATTAGTAGCATTTGTGCACTTGCAGTTCAACATGGTTGGAATGTACATTGGACATTAAAACTACATTTTTGAATGGAGACTTTCATGAAGAAGTGTATGTTTTTCAGCCCCGTGGCTTTGTGTAGAAAGGGCATGAAAACTAGGTGTGCATGTTAAAGAAGGCATTATATGGTTTAAAGCAAGCACCACGTGCTTGGTATGAAAAGATACATGCCTATCTGATTGCACATGGTTTGAGAATAGTCCAACTGAGATCACTTTATATGTTAAGTGTGCCAATGATGTGCTTCTGATCATTGTTGTCTATGTTGATGACATGCTACTCATTGGTCCTCATGAGAAGCATATTTCTAATTTTAAGGCTGATTTGCATGCCTCATTTGAGATGTCGGATTTGGGGCATTTGCATCATTATTTGGGCATAAACAAAATATGTTGACACATTATTGTAGCATTTTGGCCTTGAAGACTGCAAACCTATCACCACTCCTATGGAGATAGGTTTATGATTGAGTTTTCATGATGTTGGAGATGCATTTGATGCTATTCTCTATGAACATTTAAGCGCATCTTTTGCTACTTGAGTAGTACCCGGCTACTTGGTTTGTTTTATCCCAAGGGGGGATCACTACCATGAGATTTGCATGCTTTTTTTTATAGTGATTGGGTTGGCTGCTATGATACTTGTGTGTCCACAAGTGGCTTTTGCTTCATGCTTTGTAGCTCATGTATATCTTGGTTGAGCAAATAGGAGCCTATTGTGGCCACTTCTAGTTATGAGACCGAGTATAGGGCAGCTTTCACAACAATTATTGAGTGTGTTTGGCTCAGACCCCTTATGGCTGATTTGGGTGTTGGTCAGTCTTCTGCCACCACCATCTTCTCTGACAGTCAGAGCACATTGGGAGTTGCAAGGAGCCCTATGTTCCATGCTCACACTATGCACATTGAGGTGCATTATCATTATGTCAGGGAGAGGTTCTTTGCTAGAGAGATCAGCTTGGCATATGTGCCCATGCAGGAGAACATTGCAGACCTTTTCATGAAGGATCTACCTAGGGAGAAGTTTGAAGCTTTCTGCAAAGCTTTGGGCTTACTTCCTTTTGTGGATTGATTCCACATAGCTCGACACTTCATTATACATGAGTTCCAACTCCTTGTTCACCGCATCACTCCCAAGGGGGATTTGTTGATATATTTAGGTAATGTGTGTGTGAACACACTAGGAATGTCGGGGCACTTTTTCCCTCTTTAGGAGGTTTTCTCCCCCGGCTTATATATCTGCCTATAGCCCTAAAGGGTTACTTATCTTTGTACATTTATTGTTAATACATTCAGTATTGTTTGTTGTGCTCCAAGCTTCTTCTTTTTCCTTGTGTTGTTTGCGTGCTTCCGCAGATGTCTAACTCCAACATTCATAAGGTGTGGTACCCACATAGCTTGATTGTTAGCAAGTTTTAGTTCTTGCTTGCTAATCATGTGATTTTTCTCTTCAAAAATATGATATTTTCTTCTAAGCTTTGCAAATTGGCTCCTCACATGTATGGAGGACTACCTTGTACCTTTTTAAATGGTTTCTTCAATTCATTTCAAATAGGTCCAAGCCTTTGCGCTATCTGCTCTAGATTGAGCTCCCAAACGTTCCCTTTTTCCTATATGGACTCTTAAGGGAAATTGTATCATCCATCGATCGGCATCTGGTCTTCAGAGAAGACATCAGAGGTTTCATCTATCAAGGTGCAAAACACACATTCAATGCAAGATGGCACCTATTGATTTGTGTTGAAGTAGATCTAACCAAAGATTTCCCCTCAAAAATTTCCATGCACATTCGAGAAGAGAAAACCTTGGAGCAAGAGATTCTGTACAAGAACTTATCAAATACTTGTTTTCATTGTGGATTGCAAATCCATAGAATAAAAGATTGTCTTTTGAGACAAAAATCCATTAAGAAAAAGCAAAAGCATGAAAAAGCTAATGTAATAAAGAACAAAGAAGCTCGAGTGGCTCAGAGCATGTCTAAAGGTCATCCTCTAGATGCTGAGAAAGGGAAGGAAACACAAGTCATGGAGATGAACCACAAGGCTTCACCGAAGTGAGATGAAGATGGAGAAGAAGCTCTAAGGGGATTATTGAGAGGAGCCCACCTCACTCGACTTTGAAAAAAACATCTTTTGAAACTTAGAGAAGGAGGTCAATGACTTGGATTAGCCTAGGGGAATGAATCAACTATGATGATTGCAATGAGTACACTAGACTTTTGGATACCCAAGTGGATCAAAACCATAGGTGGATTGGTGCTTCATTTGGAGGTCCTCTTCAGTTCACCATTGTCTCCATGTATACCTTCGATTTTTACTTAGAAAGAATTTCCGCTTGTCAATTGTTGGAATCTCTATCCTACAATGTCGTTCTTTGTGGGGACTTTAATATGGTGGAGGCTCTTTCTGACAGATAGGGGAATATAGGATGGGTAATTAATGTTCATGAGAAGGACATGTTGATTGGATCTTGGAGACGCACGTATGCAGAGATAGTATAGAAATGAGAGCTCACAAAAGCATAAACAAAATAGAGAGAGACAACAAACTAAACACAAGATTGGGTACAATCTCCCCCTACACACTATGATGGATGAATCTATCAGAGTATGTGTATTTATAGGTATTTCTCATTACGTCTTGAATAGAAGATACATGAGGGTGGCACTCTAAAAAGCATGGGTTTACAAAAATCTGCTTTATTTACAAAATCGTCTCTAAGTGATCTACTATTTTTACAAGCAATGTTGCTTTCTAAAGGGATATATTATTTTTACAAAAAATATCTAAAATACTATCTTGTAACTATCTTCAAAAATATCTAAATAAGACCACATGCAGTCGTGCCCTCATGATTCTTCACCTACTGAAACAAAACACAATCACATTAAAAACCCCAAGACATTAAAATCCATATTACATTCCATTATTCCATAAAGTATAACATGACTCCCACTTGACAAGCACTTAACCTTAGTTAATAAGAATAAAATAGACATGGATATCTAGTCACATGTCCCATCACTAAACAATCATCAGCATGTTCCATGTAAAAACACATGCATGGAATTGGAAAACTGGAAGTTAATGTGACTGTGAATGATATGGAGGGTTAAAGTCTATTTTCTAACCTAAATTTTGAAATAATGCAACAAAACCGTGATTACAGAATCAAATATCTCAATCTGATGGAAGATCTTTTGGAAAACCATGATGGGGAAAAATACAATTCATTAATAACTTACCATGAGGACAAAAAAGTACTTTTAATAAATAATAGTTAATAAGTAACTTACCAAAATCATGGGTAGGGTCCATGGCCTTATATAGATCCAAAATCTATTACTAAACATGTGAAAAGAATGTTAGCAATATTTGAATTGAAATAGAAATGGAAGGGGCTGGATCCTCTCACTCTTTTTTTCTTCCCCTATCAAGTGAGTCCTAGATGCTAGAGCTTAGTTTGCTCCCTTTGGAAGAGTTGGAACAGGGTGAAATAGTTTATGAAGATCAATGAAGATAAAAAATGGGTTGCATGTATTAGACAAAATGATTCGATTTGGTTCCCTATCAAAGGTATCAAAGTGTTGAGCCTAGCCTTGGAACCTCCAAAAGGCTAGGAAGCTTTGGAACAAAGGTTTTTGTTTGTGGAAATATCTTTGGAATCATGAAACACGTCAATCAATTAGATTTGAGGACATTGATGGGGATAGGAGAAAGGACTATCAAGAATGGTTCCTATTGCAAAGCATATTCAATTCTTGGGAAGGCTCAAGGATTTGCCTTCTCATTTGGAAAGGCTCCCCTCACCTTGGGGGACTAAAGGGTTATCAACCTTCTTTGTAATGTCTTCTAACAAGTCTTGATCAACCACTTCTTTATGGGATTTGAGGGTACCATGGGTACTAGGCCCATTCACTTGTACATTTGATATTGCTATTAATTTAAAGTTTCGGAGACTAGGCTTTTACTCAAGTTACGCTTGAAAAGAAAAAACAAGATTCTTTAGGTAAAGTTAGACCATCATCTATCTACCAAAATCTAGTGGTATAAAACATTAGTGTCTCCAAACACAAACCTTTATGATTGTTGATGATGTTTAACTTTACTTTAATGATGCTTCAACTTAGTTAACCCCTTTCAATCTCTTCAGACTCCTAAATATTAAAATACGATTCCAGTATATGTTAACCTCTCTATTCCCTTCTAGTTAAGGATATGAATCGGACAACCTTGGGTTCTTGGGTAGGATGATTTAGATTACTCTAAGTCTCTTAATTTCTCCAAATATTCAAACTATCAGATTACAATCAACTAATTAATAGTACCTAAATTCCCAACCTTGAGTTACAAAATTTGTGTAGAGAGCCGAGTGTTGCCTGTAGAGCTTTAGCAATCTCTTGTAACAATTCCTAGTCCTTTTCTTATGGCTCCAATTTGAATTTTGATTTGTGTAGTGATGCCTTCTGCACCATGTTCTCATGTTCCAGCTCGATGATCCATTGGAGGTGGTGCGTGTTGGCCTCTTCAAAATTGATGGTGTTCTTCATAACAATGTTGCATTCCTTCATAGCTGCAGCATAAAAGCCTTCAAAATATTGTGTTTTTTGAGCTTCCCTATTGCACTGATTCACGAGAGTGTACAAAATATCTTCCTCTTAAGCTCTTCCTACTTTGCCAAAATATCTTCCCTTCTAAGGGAGACAACTAAGGACTTAACACCAAAAATCTCTAGTGAAGCACCAGAGGTTTTGTCCCCCAACGGCAGACCCACATTACTCACTATCAATGAGTGGGAGATCTCGGCCATGAAATACGAAGCGATCGATTGGAAAAAAGATCCCAAATAGGAAGAACGCAAAGAACCTTGGAATAGGTGGAAGTCAAGAACTTGGAGCAAGTGGCTGTGACTCGAAAGAGAGAAAGCACAGAAAAGACCATGGGTAGGCGAAAAGCTTCTTCTACTTTTATAGGCCGCCCCTGAAATTTTTTTCTCTCTTTTTTTTCCCTTTTTTTCCTTTCTTCTCTTCTAACTTAAGCCTTGAAAAAAACCTACGCTTAGAAAACAATAAAACAAAAGAAAACCAACAAAAAAAAATTAAAGCAAAAAGAAGCTCGATCTATTGAACTAAAAAAAGCTTGCACTTATTCTCTCTTCGATTGACATTCACGTCCGCGTTTGATCATCTAGTACCACCTAGCTTTCGTTATACCTAACAAACTGCCTTCACGCTGGTATCATATTTCAATCGCTACACACAGAGTGTCCATCGCAACACCCTGGAGTCCATCGTGCAAGTGTTTATGGCGACATCCTGGTGTTTATCGTGAACTCAGAGCATCCACCGATGACTTTGAAGAAGAACAGGTGTCAATCGCTACACACGGAGTGTCCATTGCGACACCCTGGAGTCCATCGTGCAAGCGTCTATCGCAACATCCTGGTGTTTATCACAAACTCAGAGCATCCACCGACGACTTTGAAGAAGAGCTGGTGTCAATCGCTACACATAGAGTGTCCATCGCGACACCCTGGCGTCCATCATGCAAGTGTCTATCGGGACATCCTGGTGTTTATTGCGAACTCAGAGCATCCACCGATGACTTTGAAGAAGAGCGTAGCTATGATAGTAAACAACACATCACTCTCTATCGTGCGCAATCTTTTTCTGTCTGTCGACTTTGAATAAGGTCGTCCTCAGCTTGCGCACTTGGTTTTTGCTTCAATTCTATGAGAATTTTATTATCTGAGGTTTCTGCCAGCCTTCAGCATCCCAATTCTAAGTTGAGCTGGACGATGAAGTAGTTGAGCAGCGACAGGCCTTCAGCATCCCAATTCTAAGTTGTAGTGGGCGACGAAGTAGTTGAACGGCGACAGGCAATAGAAACAACCGTCTGTTCAGACAGAATGCTCCGAGCGGCGACAGACAGAATGCCATTTTCTACTGTTCCCTTCGCTCCATCCCCATTGAATAACTCTTCTTTTTTCTGCTTCGCGCCTTCCCCGTTGGAAGCTTTTATTTTATAAACATCTATGTTTTCCCAATAAATTCTTCTTTCTTGATATCAATATTTTGTTCATCCATGGTTACTATCATCGGCTCTAGCTCCGATGAAGAAAAAAGAAATATATGTTCAATCAACTGTAGGTGCTCCTTTGAAGATGGGATCTTAAGTGGGTACACTAGACTTTCTAAAAATTAGTTTGGCCCAAGTGGGTACGCTAGACTTTCTAAACATCAACTTCGCTCAAGAGGCTTTTCTGTTGCTCCATGCTTTAAATACTCATTTGTATGCCAACTTATTGGCCATTCCCTCAATGTCCAGAATGCCCAAACCACCTTGGTCTTTTTGGCTTAAGCACTTAGCCCATAAACTTTATGGGACATCCCTTTTGTTAGAGTCTCGCTTCTAGAAAACATTTCTATAAATTCTTTCCAATTTGAAAATCTCTTGGTCCTGCATCTCCAACAAGATAGAAAGTAAATAATCAAAGAAAGAAGGAACATGTTAACCACCATAGCTCGTCCTGCTAGATTAACATGCGCACCTTTGGAGTATGCCAATTTGTTATCCAACTTAGAAAGAGCCGAGTTCCAATGTTGACCCATCAAAACATTGAATCCCATGGGAATACCTAATAGAAAAAAATTTGTCCCCTCAGGATCAATTGATAGCCATGGGTCAACCAAAATTTGAGGTGGATGCCCAACAATGGCCTTGAAAGTAATTTTTAGTTGTTTATCTTGGAGCCAGATGCCTCACAAAATGTATAGAGGTAACACAAAAAAATTATCAATGTTGAAATGATCATTACGTAGAGAAGCATTCGTGTCATGGGTAAAGAGTCTCATAATCATCTTGTCTTGATTGAGGGGGAGAAAGAGGCCTTGAATAAGACCTAAGCATGCCTGATGTTTAACTAGGCAGCTGAGACCATCGACAATGATAGCAAAGAGAAGAGGAGCAAAGGAGCATCCTTGTTGACAGAAAAGGATTCAAAGTCTAAGATGGACCACCCCTTAATCATAATTGGATGCCAATTTTCAATCCTTTTTTGCTACTTTTTTGTGAATAAACTTGATAATGAATTCATTGAGACAATTGAGAAACACATTGAAAGATATGACCTCTTGCCACACCAAATGCAACAGAATAGTCACCATGTGCTTGAAGGTCTTGAAAACCTCATTGGTGAGGCCATCCAACCCCAATCTTTTGACATTAGGAAGCAAATCAATAACTTCAAGAATCTCATTATCCAAAATGGGAGCTTCAAGGAGAGGAATCATAATTTATGGAATTCTTTCCGTTTTGCCTCTAGAGATGGCCACCATGATATCATGCCTATGAGGAGAAAGAGGCATGGAAACCCCCAAAAGGTGGGTGAAGTGATTGCAAATGAACATACTATTTTCATCATCCAACTTGCACTCTTCCCAATGGACATCCATCACGAAAGGGATGGCTTCCTTTAAATGCTTCTTCTTGAGGAGGCTGCACATCTCTTTAGGACGTTTGTCCACCTTTGAATTTCCTTTTCATATCTCAACATGCTTTTGATTTCAATGGGAGCCCTCTTTAGTATTAAGAGTGGCCTTTGTTGACTTCTTTCTCAAGATGCATTGTCGTGGAGATTTTGTCTCCACCTTTTTACTCTCGAGTTTGTGGGGGGGGGGGGGGGGGGGGGGGGGGGGGGGGGGGGGGGGGGGGGGGGGGGGGGGGGGGGGGGGGGGGGGGGGGGGGGGGGGGGGGGGGGGGGGGGGGGGGGGGGGGGGGGGGGGGGG
>MU264523.1:0-15000 GCA_020310875.1 Ceratopteris richardii
CGTTTAAGGTGGTGGAACTCAACTCTAATGGTTCCATGCAAATTCAAGATTTAGGAGAAGAATGTGCTCCCGTGAAGGTTAACGCGCTTCGAGTTAAACCATACTTCAAGTGACATTAGGGCGAGAGAAGCCAGATGAGATCCAAGTAGAAGGACGTAGTAGACTCCTTGTACATAGATGTATAGTGTTATATATATATATATATATATATATATATATATATATATATATATATATATATATATATATATATATATATATATATATATATATATATATATATATATATATGCGCATATGTAAGCTATGATTTGTGTGTCATAAATATTCTTCCCTGCTAGCTCAAGAATTTTGGACTTCTAATATTTTTTGTGTTATGCAGAGACTATTAGGAGCTAAGTAACAAAATGGCAGATCAAATAACTCAACTCTATTTGTACGAGCTAAGGATATTTCCCAGACCAAACATTCGCTCGCATGGACATAGATGTCGACGACTTTGAGACGGAATATGATGTGGAGGAAGCGAACTGGCTGGTATGCTTTATAAACCAGGGTTTGGATGTTACATTTTATATTGAGTGTTTTGAGGAAAACCTAACCCGACATATAGGATGGGCGGGGGATCGATATTACTATTTTGATCCTTCGAGGGAAATGCGTAACGAAGAAAACGATATCACTTGGGTTTGGGCAGATGTGTTGATGATAGGAAGTGATGACGGAGCTCCTGAAGTTGAGCCTGACTCGCCCTAGGGAAGTCGTCGGGATGCGAGTACGATGAGAGGCTACATGAGACATCCCGGAGACCCACATTCTAGATCGTCTAAGGATAGGTACAGGAGGGACTAAGGCATAGCTGGTTGTAGTTACCAAGTGAAAAGTCAACTCGATGAATACATATGTAGGGTCTGTAATTGAGAGAATGGAGTGAAGAGGTGGTTGATCTCTCAAAGGCTAGAGCGTATATGTTTGCATGCATGTGTGGGAAAAGTGGGAAAAATCCCTTCCTTCCTCTCCCTAATTCTCAAGACTTGGGTAAATTAATTAACTATGAAATAAAAGAAAAAAAGAAAAAAAAGGAAAAGAAAAAAATTTGTGTTGCTGTGATCGTACCAATGCGCTATGGTGGGCTAGTAGGTGGGTGGACTTATCCTGGCCGGGTGGTTAGGACCACGAGCCGCAGCTAGTTTCGCCATAGGCTTGGGATGTATATGTCTATGTCTTAGCTACGCGCCATAACGGGTTGGTAGGTAGGTGGAGCCACCGTGGCTGGGTAGTCACGACCACGAGCCGTATCCAGCTTCGTTATGTGCTAGCTGATATATGTTATGTGTTATCATTGTGTGTTTGTGTGTTGTGCGCTGCATTGCATTGGTAGATGGGTGGAATCCACCTGATCGGGTGGTCAGGTCCACGAATCCCATCCAATCACAACGTAGGCCAACGTGTGAAAATAAATAAGATGTACATATGAAATTACTCCCCACTCCTGAGGGGGAGAGAGAGAGAGGAGAGGGTGATGATCGCCTAGAAGGGAACGTTATTTGCTTGTGTGATTGGTATGTGATGGCTTGTGACAGATCGGCTCACTTTGAATCAACATTCTTGAAGGCACGGAGACTCTATATGTACTTATGGATGAGGCTTTAGCGAGGTCATGCAACGGTCTTGCTTTATAACTTGTGTGCTCTATCTGAGGGTTTTCCACTGTGTGGGGGCACCTTGGGTTTTTTTTATGTAGGTCTTGACTTGTACTTGAGTCTCGATGGCTTTTGTAGGACGACGATGGGGATTCTTCAAGAGTGTCTGGTCATGGAATATGTGTACATAGCAAATAGTAGGTCAATAAAAGGAGTGTGCATTTTGGGTATGTTGCATCTCCTGTGGAATTCATTTCAGTTATTGTTGTTTATTTCGGTATTTCCGTTTCTGTTTGTTCGCAATGATAGTTGCATGTGTAAAACATGGAAAGGTATGCATGTGTTATTTTGGTTGAAACTATTTTCATAATGGAATGCATGATCAATTTAATGCATGTTGGAATTGGAATTGCATATATGTGCATGTTCTTGGATCATTTTGAAGTGACTGATCCGTATGTATTCATGAGTGATTTTTTTAGCACTAATAGCTTCAATGAGCGCAGGTTCCGTTGGAAAAATGGCTCGATGAAAAGGTATGCAACCAAAGTATAAACTGACATGTTCATGGTTGATTGGATTATATTGCAGCATGTAGTGGCTCGTCGAGGATGACTTCGCAAATAAGAAGAGGGGAGTATGTTAGCTCACGAAATGGTTGGTTTCTATGCACTAATATAGATATATTTGGCAGAAAAATATTGTTGATTTCAGGTACTTGAAGGGTGATTAGGTGATTGATGGGAAATATTTGGGACTACATGATGACTTCTTGGTCAAAGAGGAGTGTGTCAAGGGAGACAATAATTGGAGACCCTATTGGGATTCATTGGTGAGAGGAAATGGAGCAACATCCAGGAGGCCTGTTGAGCTCTGTGAGAACTATCGAGTTGCAATTGGTAGCTTTCATTGTGGTCTTCTTAGCAAGTGGTTTGGTTCCATTATCAAATATTGTTTTCCCAGTCTTTGTGTCTTCATACCTTTGGATCCTTCAAGGTTTGTCTTTCCTACTTATAGCAAGGAAGGTGCTCGAATGGAGGTATTTCATGGAAGCCGCAACTTCCAATTTTACCTATCCCTGGAACGGTGCTTGGGCTTGTTCTACTACTTGCATATGTACTTGGTGGTTTTGCCAGAGGTGATCGGGATGCTGTCAAGGCTTGCACACCGCATCTATTTCTCCTTTTTGCACAATCTTGAATGAAAACCTGGCATGTACATCCAAAATCATTTTTCAATGATCATGTATGGCTATGGTTTGGAAGATCTCTTGCTGTTACCAACCTTATTTACTTCAATATCAATATGTTTTGCTTCATAATCCCTCGATTTATACCAAGGGCTTTCCAAAGATATAACGAAGCAAAAGCAAATGTCGCATTCTCATTATTGTCATTCCGTTGCATTCTCATTCTTGTCAGCTCTGAAAAAGGGATGGAGTAAGGAAGGGGTTTTTGTTTTTGCCTCCCCGTTGTTCTCAAAAAAAAAAACGGAAAAGGGAAGATCTCGTCTTTTTTCGGGGGCAAGACAGCAGAGGCCGTTGTTCTGCCAGAAAAAGGGGAGGCGTATGTTTCGAGGAGTTTTTTCAGCCCTCTTAAAAATTTTTTCGCCATTTTTTTGGGGGAAAAAAGAGGTTGGAGGGTGGTTTTGCAGATCTTCCAGTGAGAGGTATCGTTGTCGTGCTTGGGGGTGAGCTTTACACCACTCTGAACATGAGAACTGCAGCAAGAGATTCCTGTGAAGAAGCGAGGTGGAAGTTGACAACCCTGCGCTGAGGTGAATGGGAAGGAGGGTGTAGTTAAATGAAGGGGTTACCGATCAATGAGAGGCCGCGACAGAAAATTGCCAAGCTTCAGGACGTATGAATCCATTGGTTGGAGATTCGGGCTTAAGGAGCTTCTTCGCCAGGTTCTTCCTGCATTGGAAATTCTCAGCCTACTCCAGACAGAATCAATAGGAAATGTTTCCCTTTTAAATTGCATTAGCATACAGCACGAATCGACCCTGAACAATGTTTCTTTTGGTTCGGTAATGGGAGTTGCTTTCGTCTGTTGTTATCATTCCCATGCTCTCTCTGATTTTCAGTTAGTTCATCTTTGGGTACTATCTCCAAATTGAAGGAGATATATATATTGATGAGGGATATGCTCATATTCATGATGTGTAGGGTGGCTGCTCGTCATCCGCATCTGCGGGTTTCTGCATATAATTGATATTGACACTGCCAGGATGTGTGGTTATTAGTTAGTAGCTACTATTATTGTTCATTAAATTTGTCTGGTACAACTGTTGCATGCTTGGTCATTTTGTACTTGCCGTTCCATATCCTGCAACTTCCATGAACGATAAGTGTAAACCATTACAAAGAGGAACTCGTTGTGCCTTCCTTTTAGTTACTTGGAGTGAAGGGAAGTTGTATTGCATCAACGGTTATGTGCACAGCCCTCAGAGGTTTCCCTTTGCTCAATATTAGGATCGTGGATGATCCGAGTACAGGGTGCTGGAATCACACTCGTATTCAAACACCTGTATCTACAACTTAACTTTGCTCATGTTATTGTGGCTGAGGCTTTGCCATTGAAGACTTATGCAGCGTGGAAACTTGGATATTTTTTAGTCAAAATCGGTAGCAGTAGCTTTTTCCTAGTGTATACACTTATTTTGCTTAATGTGATGTCTTGGCTATTCTGTTCTGGTGCTTTCATTTAGGAAAAAGATCCTCAACATATGGGAAGTGCCTATGAGCATTGTATTTGGGACCCTAACAAACAGCACATTGTTTTCTACCTATTTTGGGACTAGGGGTATTCGAATGGGGGAACGAGCATGGAGAAAATGCAAGAGACTGTTTTTGCTTGAGAAGTGCGTATGAATAAGGAATAGAGAGAGTGAGGAGTGAAATTGTGACAAGTGATCCTTGGAGATTGGGTCCTTGTGTGCATGAAATTCTGGTTTCCATCCCTCCCACTTCACAACTATATTTGGATGCAATTTTAGGCTTGAAGTGAGAAAAGGGAAAGAGCATAAATAAATTTAGCAAGGTATAAGTTCGTGTAAGGCATTTTTTTCTTGGGTGCAAGGGACCAACATTTTGGTGCGTCTATCGGGAATTGCTTGGCACGTCTCTATAAGAGAGTGCCATAGGTTCGCCTAGCGCCACATGTTGGCCGAGCTTGCGGACCTAAGATCTAGTACATGAGCGAGGGGAGCTCATCCTCAAGAGCAACACAAACGCAAAGAGAGGAACGCGCTCAGAGAAGAGCCCTTGAAAGAGAAAGGAGAAGGTGGGAACCGCCAGGTGAGTGGACCTCGATTGGCTCGAAGAAATCAGCCAAAAACGTGTACTCCCGTAGGAGAGTCGCGAATCAAATGCGGAAGTTTGAAGGAGGGATCCTGAGGCCACGTGCACTAAATTTCTGGGATGGAAGTGATATTGACATCACACCTCTGTTCGAAATGGCTCAGCGGATTTCGGTTCACTTGGGGGACTTCACCAAGTTCTCAGGTACTTGGGACGAAGATCCGGATAGTTTTATCCAGCTATTTGAGGTTACCTGTGAGGCCAATGATGTAGTTGACCAGGATCAAAGATTGAGAATTTTTCCGGCTGTTCTCCGTGATGAGGCAGCCAACTGGTATGGGAATCTGACACCACAAGAGCGTGGAACTTATCAGATGCTCAAGAAAGCCTTCTTGGCCAAGTTTCGACGACAAGGCTTCCAAGATAGATTGGCCCAACAAATGGATTATTTGCTACAGGGAGTCAATGAGAGCATCGATAACTACATTCAGAGAATGGAAACCTTGGTAAGAAAGATGGGCGCAAATGCCCCGAACGATGAGACATTGAAGAGAAGATTCATTTCGGGATTGAGAGATCCTACGGCATAGTAGCATATCAGCCTGACAAGACCTGCGACTTTAATGGATACTAAGGAACAAGCGAGGCTTTGGGAGGAAGTCCAATTATGCCAACAAAGGAAGATGGAACTCTTATACGAGCCAATGGGAGGCCCATGGAGCATACCGATGGAAGATCCTAGCCAAGGAAGTCCCGCATTGACGACTCCAGCTTTTGTAGCTGCCACTAGCACGCAAACGAGGTAAAGCCTGCGCTAACTGAAGAACGAATATTGGAGTTGGTCACACAAGCTATAAAAGCTGCCACAATGACCCAGGAAACATACACAATAAACCCGAGGTAACTACAAACCAGACTCAAGTGTTTAGATCAAATACATGGTAGTGGAAAGTGCCATGGTTACGGCCATTTGGCTTCAGAATGCCCTACAGTCTCGAGAGTATTCACAGATAGATCACCACCTAGAATGCGTTGCACTTTTTGTGGAAGGACAAATCACACAGAGGACCGATGTTACAACAAGAGGGCCTATGAAGAGCGGACCATGAAATCGGGAGATACAAGAGAAAGACCTTACACGGGATTGCCCGCTCAAAGTGTCCCACCTACATCTCGTGGCAAAATAGGACCGACTTATGGATATGGTGCTCAGGGTCAAGGAGGAGACTATCTGAGAGGAGTCGCACGTGATCAAAGGAGAGATGGTCCCATCCAGTGCTGGAGATGTCATGGCTTTGGCCATACTCAATCTAGATGTCCAAACGAAAAGAAACCAATTGATTATACTCCACTATGCAGGTACTGTAGTGGAGAGGGCCACTTTGATGAAGACTGTCCCAAGCGAAGAGCTGCCGCCGGCAAGGAAAAGGACCAGTAGGGTCCTCGAATTATGTTGATACTCAGATGCATTCCACAACGAGAGCTCAAGAGCATGTTCCTACAATCAGAGTAGTGTTCAAGACACCGAACCCTCAAGAAGGTTCTAGCTTGTCAATGCACTTTGTGGATGCTTACGAGGCCAAGAAATCACATAAAGAGCCAACTGTGGCAGTAGTCACAAGGACTCAAGAGTATTCAAAGAAGCATCTGGAAGGCGAAAGCGAAAAAGCTAGCCAGGAGAAGATAATCGAACATGGAGAGGTAGAAAACCAAGTTGGAGGATTTGCTGAGCAGCAAGAGTTTGAGGATGGGGAAGAGATAGAGATTCTTCCACCAGTGACCAAGGAGTTTGTGCCAGGCATAGCACCATTCCCTGAAAGATTAAGGGCTCCAAAATGTAGGAAGGAAAGACAAAGTTTGGAAGAAGTGGATATTGTAAGTTGCTCGCTGACACGGAAGTCACGCTGGATATTGGCACATTGCTAAAATGTTCACCTACTTATAGGAAACAATTCTACAACGAATATATTAAGAAGCCAAGGAAAGCTCGAGATAAAAAGAGACAAGATAAAGATGTCCAAGGGATCATTCAAAGCATTACGACGCAAATTGATTCGAATGCTCCAGCTGTGACAGTCGAGATTAAAGGGTATGCAGTCCCTGGTGCTGAGTTAGATAGTGGAGCCGCAGTCAACTTAATGACTGAGTTCATGATGAAAGCTTTGGGCCTCAACCACATGGAAGAAACGCCGATGTCCTTGAGAATGGCAGATCAAACACAAGTGAAGCCTGCGGGTCTTTTGAGGAATGTAAGCACAGTTGTGGGCGGTCTAGAGTTTAAAGTTGATTATCTGATAGTAAGACCAAGGACCTCAGAGGCTATCTTCTCGATCCTACTTGGACGGCCATGGCTGGTGCAAGCCGAATGTGTGCACGATTGGCAACACAGGATTTATCACAATTGGACCAAAGGCTGATCGAATACAACTTCAAGTGTCTCCAAACTTGTCCGGCAAGAAATCGACAACAACTGAGGAAAGGGAGCAAAAAGCAAAGGAAAAGGTTAGACAAGAAATGGCAACGGGTAAGATTTGCCTTGCGCACGAAGACTTCCAAGGACCTTTCACAGGATGGATTTAACTTGCAATTATCCAACCTCCAACACGCGAAGTGGGGCGAGTACATAGATCCTCTATGTTACAAGGATGATTCAGACCAGGAGTTGCTGGGATGGTTGACACATACAAGTGAATTTGAGTGCTACATGTTGAGTATAGACGCAAAGGAAAATAAAGCTACTCAAATCCCTGGAGAAGGGAACTTCAAAAGAAGAGGTTGAAACTGGAGTTAGCTCCGACAATGGAAGTGCACAGTTGAGAGAAAGGGTTAGAATGCTAGAAGAATAGCTTCTAAGGAGTAGTCGACAATCAGAAAGAGAAGCGGAAAGTAAAACTTAAGTGTCGGAAGCCATTGCAAAAGCTGAACTAAAGAATTTGGGTACGGTTGAAAAAGGACAAAACAATGATTTACTGGCCAACCATGCACGCGTGATTGGAGAGCACGTTCCAATCACAGTGTCATCAAGGAATAAAGAATATTCGCGAGAAGCTCAAGTAGAAAAATGGGAAGTTTTTCCAGAAAAGTTCTTGAGTGTGGGGTCAGAGCTACCAGATGAAGTACGAGATTGCATTAAATTGGCACTCAAAAATTTCAGCAAGGCCTTTGCATGGTCATATAGTGATCTGAGAGGAATTGATCCCCGAATCTGCCAACATTATATAGATTTGGAAGAAGGCACCCGACCAATATGTCAACAACTCAGGCGGACCGAATCCAGTCTACTCGGAATTGATCAAGCTGAAATTGACGAAGTTATTGGAAGCAGGATTCATATATCCCATCGCAATCCAGCGATGTGGGTATCACCATTGTAGTGGTTCCGAAAAAAATAAGAAAATCCGTATTTGCATAGACTATCGCAAGTTGAACGAGCGCACGAAGAAGGATCACTTCCCCTTGCCATTCATTGATCAAATCTTGGACAGAGTGGCTGGCCATAAATTGTACTCATTTTTGGATGGTTTCAGTGGGTACAACCAGATCCAAATCCACGAAGAGGATCAATCAAAAACTACTTTCACCACAGAATGGGGGTACGTATGCATATCGTGTGATGCAATTTGGATTATGCAATGCACCGGCCACATTCCAGAGAGCAATGATAGCTGCATATCAAGACTATTTGCAGGATTGGATGGAGATATTCCTCGATGATTTTGCAATCAGAGGCAATGATGAAAACATGATGGAGAGGATTGAAGCTATTTTAAGAAGAAGCATCAAAAAAGGCATCACATTAAATCCTGAAAAGTGTACATTTGGAGTACGAAGAGGATTGCTTTTGGGACATGTTATTTCTGAAAAAGGGATCGCGGTTGACGAGGGTAAAGTGAAAAAAATTGGACAACTTCTACCTTCGCAAAACTTGCAGCAACTCAGAGGATTCTTGGGGCATGCTAATTATTACCGACGATTTATATTAAATTTTGCATCAATAGCAGCACCACTGACGAATCGTTTGAGGAAAGACCAGCAATACCAATGGACTGGAGAGTGTCAGGTTGCTTTCGAATTGATCAAAAATAAATTGATAAATGCGCCAATTTTAGTAACACCTGATTGGACGAAAGAATTTCATGTGCACACAGATGCTTCTCATACTGCGGTTGGAGCAGTGCTATGCCAAGCTGATGAAAAGAAATTGGACCACCCTATTTATTACGCAAGTCGAAACTTGAATAGCACGGAAAGAAACTACACAACTACAGAAAAGGAATGTCTCTCGATGATCTTTGCGGTAAACAAGTATCGGCATTACTTGATGGGAAAACATTTCACGTTTTATGTGGATCATGAAGCCCTAAAGTACATCATTAATAAACCCGCTCTATCAGGGCGATTGATGAGGTGGATGCTACTCCTCCAAGAATTTCAGTTCACAGTGGTAACCAAACCAGGCAAAGCACATATATTGGCTGACCATTTATCTCGAATTGTTAATGAGGAGCCAATCTCTGGTGTGCCTGACGATGCTCCTGATGGGCATCTATTCCAGGTTGATGCTAAAGTACCTTGGTATGCCGACTTGGTGAATTTCTTGTGCACCACTAAATATCCGCCAGGAGCAAGCAAGAGAGAGAAGCAAAAACTGTTAGCATTGGCGAAGCACCATAGCATCATTGGTGGGAAGCTCTATCGGTATTTTGTACATGAAAGCGTTTATCGGAGGTGTCTCGAGGAAGAAGAAGCAACCCTAGTTTTGAGAGCATTACATGATGAACCCTGCGGTGGGCGCTTTGCTAGTGAGCTGACAGCAAGAAAGATTTTATTGGCTAGGTATTGGTGGCCAACGCTGTTCAAAGACTCTCACACATACTGTAAGAAATGCGACAGATGCCAAAGAATGGGAAAACCAACATTAGCACATGCTGCTCCTCTTACGCCAGTGCTTGGTCTTAAGCCTTGCGAAAAGTGGGGAATTGATTTTGTGGGGCCTATTGATTCCCCCTCAAGACGTAGATCCAATAGGTATATTCTGGTCTGCACTGACTATGTTACCAAGTGGGTAGAGGCTAAAGCTCTGAAAACTGACCGAGCTATTGATGTAGCTAAATTTTTGTATGAACAAATTATCACTCGATTATCAGCCTCAACAAGAAGTGGTGCCTGTCTTGGACGCGGCTTCGGTGGGACATGAAATTCATGGGTATCTGGCACCCACTTATAGAGATTAAGAAGTCGGTCCTCTTATGGCAAATTCTTCATCGAGGAATTTGGACTAACCATAAGGCAAGCAAAATTTGTGGGATCCCTCCGTGGTGCAAACGTTGCCACCGCGCAATCGAAGATGTCCCACACATCTTCCTTACTTGCCCCAACTCCTACAGAATCTGGCAGATGGTTGGACTGAAAATCAGAGTCCAGAAACAGCTTAGTTGGAAACAAGTCCTTTTGGGTGAAGCGATTGGGTGCTCTGCGGCTCTCTGGAACGCAATCAGAGGGGAAGTCCTGTGGAAAATTTGGCGGGAGCGGTGTGCTCTCAACTTCGGTGACTCCCCCAGGGAGTGGTCGATTGAAAAATCTCTATTCCTCCTTGGCAAAAGGATTGCCAACAGTAAGAAATCCCCCCCCTTCAGGCATCATCAAGTCCTCCTTTTGATCAACAACAAGCTCAAACCCAAGTGGGTCCCGCATGAGGGCGACGAGAGGGTGATCAACCTTCTTTGTAATGCAACCTAGGAATCATCCAAGCTTCCCCTGCTTTGTGGGATTTGGGGGGTCCCGTGGGCACTAGTCCCCTTCTATTGTACCTTTGTTTCTTAATTTAATTCAAGTCCGGGAGAGTAGGCTATTGCCGAACTTCCTTTATATTAAAAAAATTATCACTCGATTTGGATGCCCGTTGGAGATAGTGAGTGATAGAGGAACACACTTTTTCAATGAACTGATTGAAGGATTAATGGAATTATATAAGATCAAACATAGAAAAAGCACTCCATATTACCCGAGGGCGAATGGACAAATGGAGGTCACCAACAAGGTTCTTGAACAAATTCTGAAAAAGACAGTAGTTGTGCATAGGCGAGACTGGGATGAGAGACTTTTGGAAGCATTGTGGGCGTATAGAACATCCTACCGAGTGACGACTAAGAGCACTCCGTTCTCCCTAGTATATGGCGAGGAAGCCATCTTTCCCATCGAAAAAGAAGTGCCGACATTAAGAGTGGCCATCGAGGCCAGGCTGGGAGAGGAAGAGTCATTGAAGGAGAGGTACATACAATTGGTCAAGCTAGAAGAAAAGAGGCTTACTGCACAGCAAAGTCTGGAAGCTATTCAGAGAAGACGTAAAAAGAGGCATGACAAGAATCTCAGGACCTATGCGATTCAAGAAGGGGATTTGGTGCTAGTTTATGATAGTAAATATTATAAATTCCCGGGGGAAGTTACAGACAAGATGGGCAGGACCGTTTAAGGTGGTGGAACTCAACTCTAATGGTTCCATGCAAATTCAAGATTTAGGAGAAGAATGTGCTCCCATGAAGGTTAACGCGCTTCGAGTTAAACCATACTTCAAGTGACATTAGGGCGAGAGAAGCCAGATGAGATCCAAGCAGAAGGACGTAGTAGACTCCTTGTACATAGATATATAGTTATATATATATATATATATATATATATATATATATATATATATATATATATATATATATATATATATATATATATATATATATATATATATATATATAGATGCGCATATGTAAGCTATGATTTGTGTGTCATAAATATTCTTCCCTGCTAGCTCAAGAATTTTGGACTTCTAATATTTTTTGTGTTATGCAGAGACTGTTAGGAGCTAAGTAACAAAATGGCAGATCAAATAACTCAACTCTATTTGTACGAGCTAAGGATATATTTCTCAGACCAAACATTCGCCCGCATGGACATAGATGTCGATGACTTTGAGACGGAATATGATCTGGAGGAAGCGCACTGGCTGGTATGCTTTATAAACCAGGGTTTGGATGTTATGTTTTATATTGAGTGTTTTGAGGAATACCTAACCCGACATGTAGGATGGGCGGGGGATCGATATTATTATTTCGATCCTTCGAGGGAAATGCCTAACGAAGAAAACGATATCACTTGGGCTTGGGCAGATGTGTTGACGATAGCAAGTGATGACGGAGCTCCTGAAGTTGAGCCTGACTCGCCCTAGGGAAGTCGTCGGGATTCGAGTACGATGAGAGGCTACATGAGACATCCCGGAGACCCACATTCTAGATCGTCTAAGGATAGGTAGAGGAGGGACTAAGGCATAGCTGGCTGTAGTTACCAAGTGAAAAGTCAACTCGATGAATACATATGTAGTGTCTGTAATTGAGAGAATGGAGTGAAGAGGTGGTTGATCTCTCAAAGGCTAGAGCGTATATGTTTGCATGCATGTGTGGGAAAAGTGGGAAAAATCCCTTCCTTCCTCTCCCTAATTCTCAGGACTTGGGTAAATTAATTAACTATAAAAAAAAAAAGAAAGGAAAAGAAAAAAAATTGTGTTGCTGTGATCGTACCAATGCGCTATGGTGGGCTAGTAGGTGGGTGGACTTATCCTGGCCGGGTGGTTAGGACCACGAGCCGCAGCTAGTTTTGCCATAGGCTTGGGATGTATATGTCTATGTCTTAGCTACGCGCCATAACGGGTTGGTAGGTAGGTGGAGCCACCGTGGCTCGGTAGTCACGACCACGAGCCCTATCCAACTTCGTTATGGGCTAGCTGATATATGTTATGTGTTATCATTGTGTGTTTGTGTGTTGTGCGCTGCATTGCATTGGTAGATGGGTGGAATCCACCTGATCGGGTGGTCAGGTCCACGAATCGCATCCAGTGACAACGTAGGCCAACGTGTGAAAATAAATAAGATGTACATATGAAATTATTCCCCACTCCTGAGGGGGAGAGAGAGAGAGGAGAGGGCGATGATCACCTGGAAGGGAACGTTATTTGCTTGTGTGATTGGTATGTGATGGCTTTTGACAGATCGGCTCACTTTGAATTAACATTCTTGAAGGCACGGAGACTCTATATGTACTTATGGATGAGGCTTTAGCGAGATAATGCAACGGTCTTGCTTTATAACTTGTGTGCTCTATCTGAGGGTTTTCCAGTGTGTGGGGGCACTCTCGGGTTTTTTTTATGTAGGTCTTGACTTGTACTTGAGTCTCGATGGCTTTTGTAGGACGACGATGGGGATTCTTCAAAAGTGTTTGGTCATGGAATATGTGTACATAGGGAATAGTAGGTCAATAAAGGAGTGGCGCATTTTGGGTATGTCGCATCTCCTGTGGAATTCATTTCAGTTGTTGTTTATTTTGGTATTTCCGTTTCTGTTTGTTCGCAATGATAGTTGCATGTGTAAAACATGGAAAGGTATGCATGTGTTATTTTGGTTGAAACTATTTTCATAATGGAATGCATGATCAATTTAATGCATGTTGGAATTGGAATTGCATATATGTGCATGTTCTTGGATCATTTTGAAGTGACTGATCGGTATGTATTCATGAGTGATTTTTTTAGCACTAATAGCTTCAATGAGCGCAGGTTCCGTTGGAAAAATGGCTCGATGAAAAGGTATGCAACCAAAGTATAAACTGACATGTTCATGGCTGATTGGATTATATTGCAGCATGTAGTGGCTCGTCGAGGATGACTTCGCAAATAAGAAGAGGGGAGTATGTTAGCTCACAAAATGGTTGGTTTTTATGCACTAATATAGATATATTTGGCAGAAAAATATTGTTGATTTCAGGTACTTGAAGGGTGATTAGGTGATTGATGGGAATATTTGGGACTACATGATGACTTCTTGGTCAAAGAGGAGTGTGTCAAGGGAGACAATAATTGGAGACCCTATTGGGATTCATTGGTGAGAGGAAATGGAGCAACATCCAGGAGGCCTGTTGAGCTCTGTGAGAACTATCGAGTTGCAATTGGTAGCTTTCATTGTGGTCTTCTCAGCAAGTGGTTTGGTTCCATTATCAGATATTGTTTTCCCAGTCTTTGTGTCTTCATACCTTTGGATCCTTCAAGGTTTGTCTTTCCTACTTATAGCAAGGAAGGTGCTCGAATGGAGGTATTTCATGGAAGCCGCAACTTCCAATTTTACCTATCCCTAGGAACGGTGCTTGGGCTTTTTCTACTACTTGCATATGTACTTGGTGGTTTTTCCAGAGGTGATCGGGATGCTGTCAAGGCTTGCACACCGCATCTATTTCTCCTTTCTGCACAAGTCTTGAATGAAAACCTGGCATGTACATCCAAAAGCATTTTTCAATGATCATGTATGGCTATGGTTTGGAAGATCTCTTGCTGTTACCAACCTTATTTACTTCAATATCAATATGTTTTGCTTCATAATCCCTCGATTTATACCAAGGGCTTTCCAAAGATATAACGAAGCTAAAGCAAATGTCCCATTCTCATTATTGTCATTCCGTTGCATTCTCATTCTTGTCAGCTCTGAAAAAGGGATGGAGTAAGGAAGGGGTTTTTGTTTTTGCCTCCCCATTGTTCTGAAAAAACGGAAAAGGGAAGATCTCGTCTTTTTTCAGGGGCAAGACAGTAGAGGCCGTTGTTCTGCCAGAAAAAGGGGAGGCGTATGTTCCGAGGAGTTTTTTCAGCCCTCTTAAAAATTTTTTTGCCATTTTTTTGGGGGAAAAAAGAGGTTGGAGGGTGGTTTTGCAGATCTTCAGTGAGAGGTATCGTTGTCGTGCTTGGGGGTGAGCTTTACACCGCTCTGAAGTTGAGAACTGCAGCAAGAGATTCCTGTGAAGAAGCGAGGTGGAAGCTGACAACCCTGCGCTAAGGTGAATGGGAAGGAGGGTGCAGTTAAATGAAGGGGGTTACCGATCAATGAGAGGCCACGACAGAAAATTGCCAAGCTTCAAGACGTATGAATCCATCGGTTGGAGATTTGGGCTTAAGGAGCTTCTTCGCCAGGTTTCTTCCTGCATTGGAAATTCTCAGCCCACTCCAGACAGGATCAATAGGACATGTTT